>CM077156.1:134819039-135115738 GCA_039583875.1 Platanthera guangdongensis
CAATAACAAAAAGGAGTACAGATTATAAGAATAACAAAATACACAACCACGGGCATAAATGTGCACTTCCTATGGAAATATAGGCAAGATGAAATATATATGATAATGACTAAAAGTGAAGTGCAAACGCGTGAAAACTAGCACAGATGACTCCGAAAATAGGTATAAAAAGTGGACTCATCACACCCCCAGACTTAACTGTTTGCGCGTCCCGAGTAAACAAAATCTAAGCAGATAGGGAAAAACAATAGTTAACAAAAAAATTGCGATACGAAGTACCATGCGAAGTCGCATGCTCGCGCGCGTAAAAATATAATAGAAGAAATTTCTAAGTATACAAAATAGTTTATACTTTTCACAATGCGTATCAAAATTTTATTATTACTCAAAAATGCAATCACGGTGAATCATTCGGTCACGCGTAGGGAGAAAGTAGACTAATCTCTAGGCGAGCATTGCCAAAGATCGGGGCTCCGGATAACCTCCAAAGGAATCCACCAATGTCGGTGACCATATGCTTGCCCTTTCACATTCTCTCCACATCACTGGTTTGGTTCACACACGAATCAGTAGGACTTGAGGTGAAGAGATGGGGCTTGGGTTTTGGTGAGGTAAACAATGATAAATAAGAATGGCTAAGCACCAAACCCAAATGAGCTAGTATAAAATGAATCCATCAGCTAACCAAAATATATACGGGTACACCACACCCCCAAACTTAACTTTTAACATATGGGTGTGTGCACCGCCTACTCCAAATATAATCACATTTCCAAAAAGATTGCCAATTTAAACTTTTTCTTTTCACTTTTTTTTTTGTTTTCTTTACGAATATTTTTCTTCTTTTTTTTTCATTTTATTTTCACAATTCAGCAGATATAAACTTGGGAGCCCTTCCACATTTTCACAAATAATAACACCACATCACATCCCAACATTAAAATATAAAACACTAAACTCAACTTTGGTGTGCGACTAGGATAGGCTATGGGGCTTTGGTGAATGAAGGTGGAGCTGAATCAAAAGAAGGGTAGGCACAATGGGGCTAGCGAGGATATGACGTTAGGAACGGTACAAAGCTCAACCGGGCCAAAATGATGGCCTACATCACGCTCATGCATGACTAACCTATACCCATGCTTCAAGAATAGCATGGGGGCAAGTTCTTAGCCAACGAGAAAGACTATCCATCCTCCCGACTCGAGCAATATAAAACTAACGGCCGTCTACACACAACCCTAAGCTACCGTCGGACTCAAACCAGATTCACCAACTTTTGAGTAGAATAAAAAGTATTTACGCAATTAGAAAAATATAAAACTAAAAGCATACAGAAAAATTAAATCTACTCCAATTTCTACACGAGACGAGAGCAGTTGAGTAGGAGCACAGCAAGGTTAACATTTTACTCCGTCTCACAATCCTATGTCAGCACCATAATTTTCCAAAATCTAACGAAGAAATGAGTTTAACTCGCGGCACGCAAAAAGCTAAGCACGCGCTCCTGTGGGTGCAGTGGTGTGTGATTCAATGAACTAATCAAAGTAAAACTATAAAAGCTTCTAGTATGCACATGAAATGTGCACGTGCAATATGTAACAAATAATGGCTCTCCCCCAGACTTAAACTAAGCAACAGAACATATGATAGAGAAATTAAAATCATGAGGAGCTAAGGGAAGAGGTTACCCAATGCTCAGTCAGTGAGCATACCAGAAGACGCGTGGAAACCTGAAGCAGGTCCGCCATACGAAGAATCACAACACCGCCAATGCGATTTGCTCTGAATACCTGCAGGGGTGAGCTCCGCAAAAACAAAAGAAAAATATACAAAAAAATGCTAAAAACTAAAATAGACATAAAAAAAATGCAGGAAATAAAAGATAAGTAGTGGGGTTATTGTCATCCCAGCACGACTTATTCGGCTACGAAAAGGTTCTAGCTAATGGGCCTATGAAAAGAAAAATGCACAGGTAACTGTTCCAATATCCGTTTCGGTAATGGGTACCGATACGGCGATAGAACAGTTATCCCTCTGCCTAAATAATCATACTTGCTCCTCGCAGGCAGAGGAAATAGGAAGTAGGATGAGGAGGAGGCTTGGTCCTCACCCATCTCACCACAAAACAAATCCTTGCCTATCAAGGTTTCGTCCACCACAAGTTCACTAGGGGCGAAGGTGACGGCAGGGGCTTCCACTGTAAAGGAGGTAGGAACCTCCTCACACAAGAGGATGCACTCGTCGACAGCCTGAGCACAAGGCTCAACGTCAACCCAACTTACCTGTGGAGATTCAACCTGCACAGGCTCAGATAAAGAAGAGGGATCAAGAAATAAAGGAGAAGAAGAACTAAAATAATCAGAAATAGAGGGAGTGGTCCCGGTCTCACTCCCAGCAGGATCCAAGCAGAGATCATCATCGGTATCATACGAGTCGTATCGAGGGGAATCCGAGAACTCGAGGTCCGCGGTGGTAAGAGGAACGGCCTCATCTAATAAAGAGGTGCAAACCTCCACATCATTAAGAGGGTATTCCTCATCCCACCGGGGTGCGTAAAAGTGTTCCGAAGATCCACCATCTCCGTCGGAGATATAGGAATCATCATCCCACTTTGGCGCAACCTCGGGCACCGAATCATCCCCAAGTACGGCATCATCAACCGACTGACACAAAAATGGAGTAACACAATCTGGCAAAAATTGCGGAGGGGCAAGGCTGCTCTCAAAATAAAGCACTGAATGAGCAAGCCCCATCACAAAATCATTCGCAGACGCCACCCCGTCGACGACCGGAACAATCTCATCGTCCCATACAGGAGCGTCCATGAGTTCCTGCTCCTCTTTTTGTTGGCTAACACCAGAGTGATCATCATCACTCAAGGAAAGCTCGTAAAAAGGGATCGAGGGACCCATGAAAGAGCTGTATACGGCCAGAGATTCTTCAGTAATCTCAACGGGTAAAGAATGAGCAAAGTGCGTTATATCAGTGTATGGGCCAGGCAACACCCTAGTAGGCCTGTCCACAACAGTCTTCCACGAACGGGAGGTTGTTGTGCACACGCCCTTAGAGGGAGAAGGCTTGCACAAATGAGGGCAATCCTTCAACATGTGGCCCACGCCTTGACATAACAAACACCGAATGCAATGCTCGGCATTCATAACAGCAATGGCATCGATGGATCGGCGCAAAGTGTCAAGGATACGACACTCAACATCAGGATCCATCACGAACAAAAAATAATTGCTGAAAAAGTGCTCACAGCTAAAATAAAAATAGCACGGATCTGCTATCTAAATCAAAAATCAGAAAAGGGAAAAAAGAAATAAGCAAAATAAAAATTCTAAAAACCAAAGCAAATAAAAAAAAATGATATGCACAAATGGAAAAAGGGCTTCAATCTATTATCTCCCTCTCCAAAAACTCACACGACTGTGTTCCCCGGCAACGGCGACAAAAACTTGATGCTATAGATCACGGCAGTGAACCGGTCGCACAAGTAATATAAAATGGGGGTTTTCCCAAGTATCGATCTCACAAGGAACACAGTAAGGTGGAGTTAATTTCGAGGAGTACTTGAGATTGAAGTCCTTAGGTCGGAGCTAACTAAGGGGGGTTTTTGATGTTTGCGGAAAAAGAAAGTAAAAGGCTAACAACTACTTCTATGCAATGCCGCTATGCGATGCTTCGCCAGGCGGGATGGAAGAATAGTCGGGCCGCTATGCACCGAATCACTAGGCGGATGGACGAGAAGGCTAGCGGATGAGGTGGTTAGAACGGCGGAATGAGGGTCGTAAGCACCTCTTCGCTACGCACGCCACTAGCAATTTCTAGTGCGGCAAGGGTGGATGGATGGTGGATGGAATATAAGGTGCAACTCAAGCAACTTAGGCAATAATATGAAATAGGAATCACATAGACATGAAACACATAACATAAACAATCACAGTGCACTTCATCAATATAAATAGGTTTAAAAACACCAATATTCAACAATAAAGCAAGGACAAGTCAAGAGATCGACCGAATCCGAAGCCTTGCTGAGGATTCACGGTTGGAATCGTCGGGTTGTCATTCCGCGTCCAAGCTCGGTCCTCAACTGTGTCTGGGATAGAGAAGGGGTGTCACCACCTTCCAATGGCCCGTCTTCTTCGTCTCACGATAGCGGACGAAGTTTGCTAGCTTTCCTTTGCTTGATGGCTATGACGTCAAACCCTACTTGAAGCTCACGAATGAAGGAGAAGGCCGAGAGGAAGCTCCGGCTTGGATTTGGCGGTGAAAGCTTGCCCGGAGCACCTCCCTAGGGTGGAAGATGAAGGGGAACGGCGGAGAAGGCGGAAAACGGCGGAGAAATTTCGAGCTCCGGATCCTCCTCCAAAATTAGGGCGAGACCTGCACTATTTATACAAAGTAGAAATGAACAATGCACACGATCATAGGCGCACGACCAGTGGTCGTGCGCACTATGTCCTGTGCTCGTGCGCACTGGCATGGAAGATCAGGAAGAAGAACTGGGATAACGCACACGAGTAGTGGCGCACGACCAGTGGTCGTGCGCACTAAGTCCAATGATCGTGCGATTACCCCAGACAGGACTCAAGAAAAGAGGAATCAATGCACACGATCAGTGGCGCACGACCGATGGTCGTGCGAATTATGTCCAGTGGTCGTGCGCTTACCCCAGGCTGATTCTGGAAACCGTTGAGTAGTGCGCAAGATCAGGGGCGCACGACCAGTGGTTGTGCGCATTAGATCCCATGATCGTGCGCAGTATTCCTGTTTCACAACCATCCCGGAACACGCACACGACCCCTGTACCGAAAGGAAAAACCAATCACTGATATGTGCAGACATTCTAGGCAATAACAAAAAGGAGTACAGATTATAAGAATAACAAAATACACAACCACGGGCATAAATGTGCACTTCCTATGGAAATATAGGCAAGATGAAATATATATGATAATGACAAAAAGTGAAGTGCAAACGCGTGAAAACTAGCCCAGATGAGTCCGAAAATAGGTATAAAAAGTGGACTCATCACCATGTCGGGAAGATAAAAATGCTCGCAAGATTGGCCGTCCAGGTGGCGGTGGTGAGACCCGGGTGTCTATGGCTTAAATTGACGTGACATTGACCAGTTCACCGAGAATGTGCCCTGACTGTACGGGGCGTGTGGCCGTGCGTGCCCACGCCTGTGATGAAGTGTTTATCTATATTACTTGGTTATGCTAATAAAGTGCAGGGAAAGGAGCATCACCGCACCGAATTTGGGGGCGGGATCGTTATAATTTGGTCAGCATAGCTGACCGTTGCTATTGTTTTCCACCGTGTGGTGGATTGTTGCTTGCAGGTACTGCGGAGTCGAGCGGTAAATAGAGGGCTAAAGCCCAAGTTGCTGAGCCGTCCCTCGAAGGACAAATTTTGAGTGTTTACTTATTATATTCATGTGTGACCGGTCTGCGTGATATGGTATGGAAGACACATTTTATTGTAGTAAATAATTGTAAGGCCAAAAGGCCGTGTACTTGTGTATTGTACTTCATTCATATTGGGTTATGTAGTGGACATTCATGCTTGTGGCTGGGTTATTTAATTTGCAACTTTTAATAATTTCTTCCGCTAGAATGACTCTTTGTAGGACGTTGGTTATTAGTTGGATGGTACTCCATTGAGTAACCACCCGGTGTGTCTGTAGTATATGACATCGGGCCTCGGTTGGACCTACTGCTATATGTTATGCGATGGATAGGTGGTGTTACACATTTTCTCTTTGTTTTTTTGTGCTGTGATAGTGTAGCTTGGATCCTAACTCAAAGTGCAACACTCTCCTACCTCAGGCACTTAAGCCCTACAACTCAGTTCCTCACTTGGATCCTATCTCAGTACCCCCAATAGGGCACCTACCTCAGTGACAAAATTGTCACCGACCTCAGGCACATAGTGCCCTATATACAGATTCAGATCTACTGAATCCTACAAGAAGTTAATACAAATTGTTTATGAAAAACAAAAACAACTAACTCAGAGAAGTATCTCTAAGTTAACTTTTCTAGACTGAGCAGATATCAGTCCAGCCCTCTTGCTGTAGAAGGAATCAGTCTTCTTCTATAACTCACACTTTTCTACTACACAGATAAGCAACTACCAATTTGTTGAAGAGATGAATCAACTACATTGTCCTGATGAGAATAAACTTGCTGAACTTTGAAGTGCTTCAGCTATCTTTCTTTGCCTTCAGGCTAACTTGGCTGTACTTTAGCTTTCAAGCTTTATGGGAAGAAAAATATCCAGCAGCCTCTTTCAATTTCTCATTCTATATTTTCTACGTTTGATCCATGTGTATTCATTAACCCTAATCTCTGTATAGTTTCCTTTTTATATGCGTTGATTTGAATCAACGACATAATAGAATGTTGGCCCACCAAGAATTGGTGAGTGCCATCTCCATCAGAAAGGTACAAAACATCTTTCGGCGCTGCAGTAGCTTTCCCACAATGGCTTCCTGCAATTTTGACTTCGATGACGTCAGCAGTGGTCATCAACATCTGGACTTAGAAAATTTTCCAGAATTCCATCAAGCGTTGAGTGATTTTATTACACTCAACACCATCAGCCTTTGCTCTCCACGCTTTTGGAGTTAGAAATTTCCCTGGCTTTGTCTCAGCAGTTTTGTCTCAGCGGTCTCAGCAGTTTTTCATTATTAGCTGAGACATGCCTTTGTCTCTGCGCTTTCTTCTTCTTAGCTGAGACAAGTTTCTGTCTTAGCGGTATATTCACATATGTCTCAGTGGTTTCTTGCTTTTAACTGTCTCAGCACTTCCTTCTTCATTAGAAGGGTTAAGTGAACCTGCTTCACTCAATGCTTCTAGACTTAGAAAAAATCCAGCTAGTTTTGTCTCAATTGTTTACCTCTTAACTGTATCACCGCTTCCTGCTTTATTAGAAGCGTTGAGTGAATCTGCTTCACTCAACGCTTCTATATTTATAGAAATACAGCAAGTTTTGTCTCTGCATTCTCAGCGGTCTCAACACTATCTTCTCAGCTGTCTCAGCGGTCTCAACGCTATCTTCTCAGCTGTCTCAGTTGTGTCAGCAGTCTCAATGCCTTCTTGTCATCGGTCTCAGCGCTTTTGCCTTAGACACATTTTCTGGCCTCAGCTATGTTCGACGATCTGTGGGCTGAGCTCGACGAACTTGCATCTTCTCAAAGGTCTCAATGCTTTCTGCCTTAGTTGATTTTTCTAGCTTTAGCTTAACAAGTGTTGAGCTACGTTCGACGATTTGTATGCTGAGCTCGACGAACTTCAAGCTGAGCTCGATGAAAGTTGAAACCTGAAATCTTGTTCTTATCCCATTGAATGTTGAGTTGAGCTCGATGACCAGCGTGTTGAGATCGATGAACTTCGAGCTGAGCTCAACAAAATTTGAGTTTACTATAAAAAAATCATTTTCTTCACCAATCCAATCATGGACTACCTGCATGCATGAACTAGGGAACACATCAAATACATTATGTGTGATTGTAGATGACCAGTTTGACTTCTTACAAATCCGTGAAATTGGCATCAATAGACCCAACAGATATATCCTGATCAACCTTCCCGGCCATCTCCGCAGTCAGATCAACAGCCTCCTTTCTTCTCCTCTATCCTCGCAACCCTTGATCAAGTGCTTGCTCAACTCTTGAGCACTCATATGCTTCTCCCAACATACACAAAAACCTCTCTATTATTCCTACATCCTTCTTCTTCAATCAACCTTGCTTGTGAGACCGAACACGCCCGTTTGCTGCTGCTGCCCGCAACAACCCTCTCCTCTCGTTGTTTTCGCGCATCAACAGAACAGAGCATCCTTCATGACAGGAATAAATCTGGCCACTTCCGTCAACCTATCGACAATGACCTAGATCAATTCATTCCCCGTAGGAGATTGAAGAAGTCCATGGTTATGTTTACCATCTTCCATTTGGGCACCGGAAGTGGCTGCAATAATCCGGCCGAGCGTTTACACTCGGCCTTCACAAGTTGGCAAGCCTCATAATGCATCACAAGGTATGTGATATACTTCTTCATTCCCGACAAATACATATTCCTCTTTAGATCAGCTGCCATCTTCATGATCACTGGGTGCACTGAATATCTGTTGTAGTGTACAACTGTCATGATATCCTCCCAAATTCGGCCTCCTGCCGGTATATAAACTCGGCGTCTAAAGCATAATAGCCCATCTCTCAAAGAGTAATCCCCTTTCGTGCCATCCTCGAAGGCCCTAAATGTTGGCTCCATTCTCGCATCTTGACTTTGTTCGCCCCTGATGTGATCATGGATGTCGTCGGTGGTACTCATTGACCCCAGGTACTCCTCGTAAAGCTTTGGATTGTCCTCGAATACTAGAGATATCTGCATATCCTCCAACATCTATACCAGCTCTATAGACATCAGCTGAGGCCCTTCTCCTGATGTAGTGGCTCTCCGGCTCAGAGCATCTGCTACCACGTTTGCCTTACCAAGAGTATAGTGCATGGTTTACTGATAGTCTGATAGAAACTCTACCCAGTATCTTTGTCGGATGTTCAGCTCCTTTTTTGTGTCTACATACTTCAAATTCTTGTGATCCGAGAAAATATCATAGTTGACACCATTGAGATAGTGCCGCCAGATCTTCAGAGCGAAGATAACCACTCCCATCTCCAAGTCAAGTACTGGGTAGTTTTGCTCATGTTTCTTCAGGTTTCTGGAGGCATAAGCTATCATGTGACCCGTTCTACATCAAAACGGTACCCATCCCCTGATATGATGCATCTGTATAAACCTGAAATCCTTCCTTCCCAGATGGAAGGGCAAGTATAGGGGCTGAGGTAAGCTGACCATTCAACTCCAGGAAGGCAGCCTCGCATTGCGGCGTCCAAATAAATAGAGTCTCCTTCTTCGTCAGATATGTGAGCGGTAGGGAAATTCAGGAGAATCTCTCTACGAACTTCCGGTAGTAACTGACAAGTCCTAGGAAACTCCTTACATAAGTGGTCGTCTTTAGCGGTGTCCAATCTCGTACTGCTTGAACCTTTGCTGGATCCACTGCTAGTCCTGCTCCACTGATAATATGGCCCAAGAAAGACACCTCCTTTAGCCAAAACTGATACTTGCTGAACTTGGCATACAGACTATGCTCCCGGTGCCTCTCCAGAGTCAGTGCCAAATGACGCGCATGCTCCTCCTTGGTCCTCGAATAGATGAGGATGTCATCAATAAACACTATGACGAAGACATTCAGATAGGCCTTGAATACTCGGTTCATCAGACTCATGAACGCGGATGGCGCATTCGTGAGCCCGAAGGGCATCACAGTGAACTCATGCAGCCCGTATCTACTACTGAAATTGGTCTTCAGGATGTCCTTCTCCTGAATCCGTAGCTTGTAGTATCTTGATGATGCAGGCCAATGGTTCTGACGGACAAAACTACGCACTCTTTGGTTCAACAATTAAAAATTAGATTTTGTAGCGTGCGGGATCTCTCTAAATGTCTACCTAATATACAACCAATTTATCAACACACAAACAAAGGGATGCTACTCCTTTTATAGATTGAACAATGGTTATAGGCCAATGTTCGCTCATACGAATAGGACATACCCTATCCGAACAATTAGCAATTCAGATAAAATTTACCAGCAAGCATTCACAAAACCAACACGAGAGGATCCAGACTAAAATAGCAATTTAAAAGAATTCCAAAATCGATCCCCAATTAATTTAAAATGAGGTAGACCAAATCACTTGAACTCGAGCGGAAATCAAGGATAATGAATCTGATTTATACACGCATTCATGAGATCAACCCGATACAAAATATACGAAAATATTCGGAATAAAATAGGCTTGAAATTTCAAATTTAATTAAGCAATAATTTCAATATAAATCATGACGAATTACTAGCCTTCTAATTCCACCAAACCTCACAAATATTATAGAAGAAATCACACTAGAGAGGTTTAGAAATCGTTACCCATTCCCAAGAAATCCATCCACTATAATTATTGGAGGAAGAGCTCACGGTAGTGGTTGATTCTATTTCCACGCAAATCCACGGATCCGCACCGGATTATGAAATCTCAGGCCATTCTTCTTTGCAAGAAACCCTAGGAGAGGGAGAAACCTTGAAAGCCAAAGAATTATTCTGGTGGAGAGAGAAAAGGTGGCCGGTTTTGGGAGGGAGAAAGAGGAAGGGCTACTCGGTTTGTTGGAGGGAGAGGGTGGCCGGTTTTGGAAGGGAAATAGGGTGGTCGGTTTGGTGTTGGAAGGGAGGAGATGGCTCGGTTGGTTGTGGAGGTGGGTGGCCGAAATTTTGAAGGGGACAGAGAGGGTGGTGGCTAGGAGGTTGGCCAAAATTTACGGTGGGAGAAGGATGGTGCTCGGTTTGGGAAAGGAGAAAGGAAGGGCTGTTTTATGGTGGAGAACTTGAGGAGGGAGGAGGAGAAGAAGGAGAGGAGGCTGAGAAAATAGAGATGGGGGGAGGTGGCCGACGACCAAGAGAGAGGAGAAAGGAGGGGACGAACTTGGCAAGGAGAAAGGAGGGGGAAAATTCACTCTTAAATTCTTAGGTTTTCTTTTTGATTCTTCTTCTCAAAATCCTTCTACATCATGTCCTTTTATAAGGCTTACAAAAAGTAGGCTACATGCAACACATATCAAATAAATGAAAAACAAGGAAATAAATAAATATAATTCCAAATTAAAATAATGCAACAAGAAAATAAATAAATATAATAAAACATTATAATTATTAGATTATGGTCGCGACGATGGCGTTCTAGCGGTGATGGCATTGTAGAGGCGATGGCGTTGTAGCGAAAGTATTGTTGCGGCGATGGCGTTGTAGCAGCATTGGTGTTGTAGCAAAATAATTGTCGTGGCGATGTCGTTGTACCGGCGATGGCATCCATCGAAAATATTATTGCGTCATCGTCCATCTGAGTCTTCAAACGTACGGTTGCGGCGGCGATCAACATAATGCATGGACCCGGCGTCGCCATGGAGCTCGCCAAAGAACTCGTCAGCACCATCTGCAACATCATCATGAAAAAATGGCGGGACATCATTGCCACAAATCAAACGGTCACGATCATCACGAGAAAGTGACAGGACAATGTCGCCATCAATCCTCCCCCACTCAAAATTACTCATCACGGATGAGTGGCCCGTGAGGAGGTAACAGCCGAAAGCAGCAACAACATGGGCCAAATCTGGCCCCGCTATGCAAGTCATAGTAGAATGAACATCCCATTGCAATGAGCACCTGTCAGAAAGAGAAACACAAAGACTCTCTAAGAAACTCGATATGGTGTCAAGCAAAATAAAAATAACTTGAATCTTACCATTCGGTTCAAGAACACATGAGTCCACGTGGAAAATATACACAGTAGAACTAACACTCTCCACCCAAGAGAACATTTGGTGGGAGGAAGAAACGGCAAAGAAAGCCACTCAGGTGGAAAAGAGACTACAGAAAAAAGTCTGAAAACTTGAAATAAAGTGAAACACACTGTGCTTTAAAAAAATCTGAAATAAAAGCATGAAATCCGAAATTCTTCATATCCCTGGATGGGTCGACATTCCTACGTACTAAATTATTAACGGAGCCAGAAGGCATCCACTCCGGGACTGACCAGACTAAACCAAAATCACTAACTCTAGGGTAGGATGGTCTCGGATTGGAACAGAAGCGCGTGCAACATAAATTAAAATGAGACGCTAACGTCTAGATACAAGTAAGGCATATAAGTAATAAGACACAAATTGATTGAAAGATTTTTTAAAAGTATGCCTAAGTAACTTACGACCGTGAGGAGTGAAACCATGAGCTACATGAGTAGACCCAAATGCGGAGGATAAGGGGGTTAAGTCAGGTGGTACGGGAGCCTTACAATCAAAATAATTTCAATGGGCTCCAAATCCGCAGTTTTAATTCTAACTCTAATGTACTCATGCTTGGCATGAAGATATGCCCAGGATAACCGCTCATCATAAACAATAGAGTTGGATGCTATCGAATGTGAAAGGATGTGCGAGCGATATAACTCAAGGGGCCCAACTATAGTCAATAACGTATGGGCATAAGGGTCATCAAAAGGCGGTGGGTAAATGCGTGCAACCGGGCATGGTATATAAGTATGTCTAGGAGAAACCACATCCAGAGGCACAATAGCCAAGGAATCAGAATCGGTACCACAACCTAAGAAGTCATCTAATGTAGGCAAATAAATAGTAGGAAGGGTCAGTAAAATCAATCCAGGGATAAAATCCAAATCAGTATAAATTTCACCCAACAGTGACAACATCAGGGAACTCTAATCCGGGTATACAACAAGAGAATTGTAATATCCCTCAAACAACTAGACCCTAGGAATGGTTTTGTCATGAATGGGTCATGACAAAACCATAAGAGGCTCAAAGGACCAAATGAACAAGAGAGAAGTTGAAAATCACCATGGTATGCGTATACCACAACCTCACCACCAGACTTAGGGTTTGACCTTAGGGCTTCAACTTGACTTCATGACCCCACCACAACACCCTAAACTCCCTTGAGTGGTCCATAGGGCCACTAAGGACCCAATGGGGATAGGCAAAGTGGCCAAGTTGGCTTAAGTCCACCCTAACCCTAAATGGGTTAAATTGGCCTACTTGGGGTCAGTTGACCCTTCCTTAGCCAAGAGGACCCCACACATGCCCTCCTAACCCTAAAATGAGGTCAATGTGTCACCAAGCACCCATTGGGGTCAACTAGAGAGGCTAAGTTGACCCAAGTCAACCTTAGTACTAAATTGGTCAAAGTACCCTTCCTAAGGGCAGGTGACCTCCAAAGTGCCAAGATAACCCTACCCAACCCAACCTAGACCCTAGGGGAGTCCAATGGGTCACCAAGGATCCATTGGGGTTAAACCAAAAGGTCAAAGTGACCAAGGTCAACCCTTGTCTAGGATTAGCTCAACTTAGCCCAAAAGGGCTAACCCTTGTCTAGGATTAGCTCAACTTAGCCCAAAAGGGCTAACCCAAGCTCAAGCCCCACTTACTTGGGCTAGCCACCTCTTAATCATCTAATATTGGGAATTAGTTGGCTACAATTAGGCTAGTGGGATGAACAATTTCGGCCATGAGGGGGCATGAGAGAGAAAGCTTCAATTTTCCCATAATGAAGGAGAGAGAAAGAGGGAGGGAGGAGCCATTCATGGCTTAGGGAGGCCAAGAGCCACCTTTGATATTTGGATTCAACTCCTATGGGGAAGAGGAGGAGTTTCCAGCCATTTCCTGGCAACCCCAAGCTGGATTCTCCCCCCCCCCCCCTCCACCACCATGGCCGATAATGGCATTAATGGCCATAAATGGCCATTAAGCCCACACCCTCCCTCTTCCTCACCTGGTGGTTTTAAAAGCTCCACTGGACTCAGGGGAGTCATTTACACTTTTTACCTAAATAAGACAAGGCGTTCCACTATGTAGTTGCAGAAATCCGGCCGACAGCACCACCAACATGGCAACCCGAAGATCGGCTCGTCTCCAGACCACCAACAAGGTCCTCCCCTCCTCGTCTCTCTATGGGTAGATCGTAGCAATCATTAGGGATAAAAATCGGGCTCAATTGAGCCCTATCGGGAAAGGAGGTTTTACTATTTTTTCATGAAGATCGAACTATCGGCATCGCTGGAATACACCCCTCCGGCGACTGTGCCGCCGCCTTGCGATAGCCACCACCTCGACGGAGGTGGTGGTGGCGGTGGCTGGCCAGGGAGGCGGCTGGGTGTCCTGTGGTAGTAGCTTGAAGATGGCCCAGGAAGGTGAAATCTTGGTCGTTGGCGCACTGGGGATGATGACCAGATGCCGTCCAAGATGCGTCAAGATCTGTCCAAGATCATGTATTATATATTCTATATTTTGTATAAATTTATGACACAAAATCAGATAGCTTAGGAATTATTTTAAAAATACTTAGAGGCATGTATAGAGAAATTGATCAACATATAAATTGTAGCCCTAAGGGTCTACATTAATTTAAAATTAGTTTGAACCAATTTATAGGTTTAGTTTGACCAGGGCATTCATTTTGGTGGGGTCTATACATAGGGTTAGTCAGAGACTAAAATGAGTGCCCCCACTTCATCTCTTCTCCAAATGACTTGAAATTTGGAGAGGGAGTCACTCTAACTATACCTAGGTCCTGTCCAAAAATAGTAATTTTTGGAGATACTTTGTCTATAGTTTTTGGAAAAATTTAATAAATCATGTACAAATTAATTAGGTGTCTTAAACCCGTCAAAAACCCTCAAATTTTGGAGGGAGGTCTTGGGGTGTATTATTAGGCTCTGGTAATAATTTCATCACTTTTGGGTTTGGTTTGCTAGGGTAATTGTGTGTCCAATGGTTGGCCCCTTTTAGGTTAAATTGGGGTTAAGTGCCCTAAGTGCTCTTGAGTTGGCCAACCTTACCCAAAGGCGATGGACCCTGGCACTCTGTTGTATTAACACACAAAATACCGCCTCCACTGATATTGGGAGGAAGTTGAAGGGTGGATGAAAGTGCAGGTTAGATCTGATATACTCTAGAGGGGGGGTGAATAGAGTATGGTGCTTACAAAAAATGTTTTACAACTCTTGTTGTATTCCTAAGTGAACATGGAAGCAAATAACATAAAGTAAACACAACAACTAACTAAACACAGAGAAATCACAGACCACAGCCAGAAAACAAAAGAAAATAAGCAACCAGAAGACACAAGGAGCTATAATGGTTCCCCAACCAATCTGGGTACATCCACTCTTCTACCACCCTAGGTAGGAATCCACTGCAGGATGAGTTGATCAGGTGTCCTAGGCACCAATGGGCTTTGATCAGGTCCCCAAAAACCAAACCCTCAAGTCTTTTGGAAGGATACTTGCAACCAGAATAATTTTGAAGTGATTTAAAACCCTGTACAGGAATTAGAGAGAGGGTTATAGTGTCTTCTCTGTCAACAGTCAGAGAGAAGACTTGTGGATTGATGTAGCAGCTCTTGCTCCCCCTGAGGTCTTGAATTGGTCAGGAATGCTGGAGCACTGCTTCAGGGTGATAGGCCTTCAATGACCTAGAATGTCTGGACCAGAACTGCTTCAGGAACTTCTTTTGACTGATAATGTTCTGTTGTCCTTTGAAGTTGTCCTGAGAATAGAAAGAAGAAGACTCTTGATTGAATTTAGTTGTTCTTCTTCTTCTTCAAAAGTTCTCTGGTCAAGGCTGATTGCAGTCAAGAACTTTAGATTTGAGAATGTTTTGTTCTTCTGCAACTTCAGAGTGTCTGTCAGATTGTTTTCTGTACTGAGATTCATGAACTCTGCTTGATTCTATTCTCTTGTTGTGTCTCTATTTCTTTTGTGTATCCCTGTATCTCTTGTGTATTTTTTTGACTAAGGAATATTCAAACTTTTGAATGTCGAGCAGTAATTACAGTCGGCCTTGGAAAGAATCAGCAATCAATGACTTTCCTAACTGTCCCATGGAAAAACGGCATGTAATCGTCCATAGTCAATGCACATTCTAACGGTAACATTCCAAGAAGATTTGGCATTAAATGTTCAGGAATCAGCGCCAAGAAACGGGACGGGAACCTTGAAGAAAACCTAATCTGGATTCGTCGAACAAAGAACACAATTCGTCGAGCTGAACTTGTGTTCGTCGAGCTGAGCTTGAGTTCTTCGAGCTGAGCTTGATAGAGTTCGTCGACCAGACAATCTTTATTCATCTGACAGACATTCTTCATTCGTCGAGCTGAGAATCAAATTCATCGAGCTGAGAAAAGTTCTGGACTTAGACAAAATATCCTGCATCTGCTGAAATGCTGTGTCGACATAAATTGGTGTCGACAGATTGATCTTGGTGTCGATACAAATCCTCTGGTGTCGACATAAGCTTGTGTCGACTGAAATCTTGGTGTCGACATAAGCTGATGTCGACTGAAATCCTGGTGTCGACATAAGCTTGGTGTCGACTGAAATCCTGGTGTCGACATAAGCTGGTGTCCACTGAAATCCTGGTGTCGAGACAAGTTGGCTGGTGTCGACACAAACCCGAAGTGTCGACACAAAATCTCTGAGTCCAGAAATCATCGAATAGAGATTAGCATTCGTCGACCTGAGAAGCTGTGAACTTGAGGTCCAAGTTCGTCGAGCTCAGAATATAATTCGTCGACCGAAGCCTGAAGCTAGACTTAGAAAAATTTGAAGTCCTCCTGACTTTGGCTTGATGTAGAAACTGAGTTTTCGTCGAACAGAGAACATAGATCATCAAGCTCAGCACTAAGAATTATCTCACGATCGTCGAGCACAAAACTCCTTTCGTCGAGCTGAGTTCGACGAACGTCGAACTCACTTTACTTGGTCTTGAAAACTTGTGAGTCTGGAGTCTCTGAGGGTCTTGTTGAAAACTGGTCCATATGGAGTTGAGCCTAAGGACTTAACCTAGAATCTAGGACACAAATTGACCCTCACTATACATGAAGGGTCACATCCTAAGTCAGTGAACCTAGCCCAAATCAACTAGAGATACAACAATCTCCCCCGATTTCTGTGAGGTCACTAACAGAGACTC
This sequence comes from Platanthera guangdongensis, assembly GCA_039583875.1. NCBI lineage: Eukaryota > Viridiplantae > Streptophyta > Magnoliopsida > Asparagales > Orchidaceae > Platanthera > Platanthera guangdongensis. The sequence continues at coordinate 134,835,656 of CM077156.1, forward strand.
AAGACAGAAAAACAAAGCAAGAAAAGAGATATATCTGGCAGAGAATTATAACACATGCAACAAATATATATATACACAGCTTTGTTACAGATAACATAGTTTAAAAACAAATAACAGATAGAAATGAAAACAACAAGAAAATTACTTCTTTGGCTTCTTCTGTTGAGGTTTGTCTTCTGCTTTTTTTCTCCTGGCTTCTTGAAAATGATTTCTCTGTTAGGATTTTGAGCTTGAGCCACTGTCATGGTCATATCAGCTGCCCCAATAATTTTCAATGATATAGCCCTGGGGACAACTGCTTCTGGATGAAGTTTCATATAATCATCAACATTAAACAATTTATTACTTTTGTCAAACCTTTTCAACTCTTCTTTTCTATACTGTGACATAGTTGAAAGACCAGAAATATCTTTTCCTTCTGCTTTAGCTTTATTTATCAAAGATAGACCAATCAGCTCTTGGTACCTAGCCATTCTTGCAGTATTAGCAGTCTCTGGATCTTCAAAAGGAATTGGAGGAGAGAGAGGTCTTTTTGGGCTTACAACTTTATGAGCTTCAGAACTTTGTTGCTACTGCTGCTGCTTATTCTGTTGACTACCTGAGGAGAATGGCCTCTGCTGGCTGCTTCCAGAAGATCTCCCTGACTGTCTATGATAAGTTTGCATTGGGGCAGATCTCTGGGAGCTAGAGCCACTAGCACCAGCTGCTGGAGGAGGAGGAGGAGGATCGTTCCTATATCTGTGTACTGGAGGAGGGGAGTATGTCCTGCTTCTCTTTCTATCTTTCTACTGGTTTTTGGAGAGCCACATCCATGCTTGCATTCCCTTATGTGGTGTCACATTATGCAAAATATAATAGGGAGTGTCTGCATTGTGATTTGGCTTGGGAGGAGGAGTAGCCTTTCTCTTCTTTGCCAACAATCTCTTTTTCTTACTAGCTACATCTTCATCAGAATCATCATCATCATCAGATTCTGAATCCTGAGGGGTATCATACAATGAATCCAAAGCTTTTAAAGCTTTATCAGAAACAACAGTCTTTGCTGGAGGAGGGCAGAAGGTTCAGGAATAAGAGTTTCAGCAACAGGAGAAGAATTATCTGTACAAGATTCAGAAACAAAAGAGACAGAGCTATCAGCTACTGCCTTATTCTCTTCTTCAATGTCTGCCTAGATAAGCTCATCTAGAGTAGGCATTGTAGATTCATCCATAATAAAGTCTGGTGCTGAAACTGGCACTAGAGTATCTTCTGGAATGACCTCTGGGCTGAAAGCTGAGAGAGCAAAATTGTCACAGAGTTGCTTGGTAACTGCTGGACTAGCCGGAGAGGTATATGGTACCATAGCCAAATATGGCTTAGTAAAATCAACTGGAAGAGATTGTTTATATACAGTATCAAAATTACTCAGCAAAACTGATAAATTCACTGTGGGATTTAAATAGAAATCAGCAACAAGAGTTATTTGAACAACTGACTCATCCAAATCAACGTCAGTGTTCATAAATTGAATTAACTCAGACATCTCAGCATCAAAGTCTGTCAAAATTATTGTATCCTCATTTGAATCTGAATCTGCTGGAGAAGGAACTGCTGTGACTGCTGCTGCTGCTGCTATATCTGTATCTGCTGCAACTTCATCACAGAGCATCTCCCCTGCCTGGGTTCAGGAATACCTGGAGCCAGGCCCCTAAATGAAGAGGGGACAGCAGATAGAAGAGAGAGCTGGGCAGATAAGGAATTAATGGAGGTCACAAGAGGTGTAATAGCCTCTTGGATCAAGGATTTGATGAGAGGTGTGAGCAAAGGAATGAGGGTAGATGGATCAAATGGGGAAGGGGAAGGGGATGGAATGGGAGGAGGAATAACAGATGGAGGCGGGCATCTTGCATGATTGCATCTGATGGTATATGATAAGATAGAATGGTGGATAAGTGTGGGGGAAGAGGAGACTGTGGAGGTGTAGGAGTAGGAATTTCCTGAGGGGAATCTGGAGGAGTGGGTTGATGATCAACTTGAAAGGGGGAAGATGGAGGTGGAGATGGAATGTTTGTCAGGTCAAGTGGTGGAGAGGAAGGAGGGGTAGGTACATGAGGAGGATTCTTTGGAGGAAAAGGTGCTGGAAGAGATGGTTGGGATGGAGGAACCTCTTCAACAGGGTGGGAGCGGCCTTTACAGCCCTTGTGCTCTCAGAAGTTTGGAGGGAGGAGGAAGAAGCCTTTGAGGGCTTGGAGATGGTCCTCTCCCACCTGCCGAACAGTGTGCAAGTGAGGCGCTTGCTGGCATTTATGAAGGTGGTCGGGGAGACCGTACATTCAGCAGCCTTCTCTTTGAGAAATATTCCCAATATTCTGCCCAAGCAGACTTCCTTCTTGCTGTTCTTCTTCTTGATCAATTCAAAGAACACCTTACTCCAGTCAACCTGTCGCTTATTCACTACTGCACACATTATCAGAAATTGGTGACGGGTAATATAGTCATGAGCAGAGTGCTTGGCCATCAGTATCTTTCCCGTAATATCTGCCAAAAATTGATAGGCGGCGGATAATTGCTTTTTCAACAACTTATTAGGGTTGTTCCCAGAGAAACCCATTAGTTTCAGCATATCATTTATTTCCTCAGAATCCATTTCCAGATTGTCTTCTCCATTCACTAATCCAAATAATTCAGTGAGAACTGCGGGAGAGAGGGAAACAGCAGTGTTCCCTATATTGTCGGTCAAAGCATCTTCTTCAGAGACTGTAGATGTTTAAACCCATTCTCGTATTTCCGTTCCATGAAGTTTAATGCGCGTGGTCATGAAATCTTTTAAACTTAGTTCTTCCAGTAGTTCTAAGATGTATAGAAAGATGGGGTCAGAATGTTGAAACGACTCAAAGTCCATGTCGAATCCAGTGTCAAACTTCATTGCAAACAGAGCACCTGAGGGAATCGCCATTGATGTCCTGCAAGAAAAACACAGAGAGAAACGACGATCAAGAGCAAAGGAACTGAAAGCGCGGGACGGAGGTCGAAGAAAACCTAGATATAAGATTTTCATAATATGAATCGACAAGCTCTGTTCCACGAAAAAGAAAAATTCTTCGAACTGAGCTCGACGAAATAAATTATAGACAGATAATTCGTCGATCTCATCCAGAAGAATCGAAAATAGTTCATCGAACTCCGTTCGATGAAATGTCTTCTTGAAGCAAAGTTTGTCGATCTCTGGTCAACGAAAACTGTTTCCTCACAATGAGAATTCGTCGATCTCCGTTCGACGAGAATCTCTCAAACTTTCCCTAATTCGTCGAACTCCGTTCGACGAACTCTGGAAAATTCGTCAAATGCAGACAGAAACTAGGTTAACTCTTCTCTGTCAATCATTCCCAGTTGATTTATAAAGAACAGATGGGTTTTCTCATCCAATGGCTTGGTGAAAATATCTGCTCTCTGTAGATCAGTAGGAATGTGGATCAAGTTAATTTTATTTTTTGTCCACAATATCTCTAATGAAATGATGTCTTATTTCAATATGTTTGGTCCTAAAATGGTGAACTGGATTTTGTGCTATAGCAATAGCACTAGTATTATCACAAAATAATGTTGAATTATTTAAGTTGACACCATAATCTGAGAGTTGGTTTTGTATCCATAGCATTTGTGAACAGCAACTACCAGCAGCTATGTATTCTGCTTCTGCAGTTGATGTAGACACAGATGTCTGCTTTTTACAAAACCAGGAGACAAGTCTCATACCAAGGAACTGACATGTTCTAGAGGTACTTTTCCTGTCCACTCTACATCCAGCATAGTCAGCATCTGAGTATCCATTTAACTCAAACTCTGACTCTGCAGGATACCAGAGTCCTAGACTAGGGCAACTCTTTATATATCTCAAAATCCTTTTTAGCAAAATAAGGTGAGATTCTTTAGGGTTCACTTGGAACCTAGCACAGAGGCATGTGGCAAACATTATATCAGGTCTACTAGCTGTTAGGTATAATAGGGATCCAACAATTGCCCTATACCTTTTCTGATCCACAGGTTTCCCTGCTGTATCAGAATCCACAACAGCATTTGTAACCATAGGGGTTTTCATCCCTGAAGCATCACCCATCCCAAACTTTTTGATAAGCTCCTTAGCATACTTAGCTTGGGAGAGGAAGATACCATATGGGAGCTGCTTCACTTGGAGACCAAGGAAGTCGGAAAGCTCACCCATGCTACTCATCTCAAATTTTGAATGCATGAGGTCAGCAAACCTCTTGCACAATTTGGGATCAGTAGACCCAAAAATAATGTCATCCACATATATTTGTACTAACAATATTTGGTCCTTATGATGTCTAGTGAAGAGTGTTTTATCTATGGTTCCTCTTGTAAATTCATGCTCTAAAAGAAAGCTTGCTAGGGTCTCATACCAAGCTCTTGGAGCTTACTTTAAACCATATAGAGCTTTATGAAATTTAAAAACAAAAAAGGGTTGAGTTGGAGAGATAAAACCTGGAGGTTGTTCTACATAAACCTCTTCTTGAAGTATTCCATTCAGAAATGCACTTTTGACATCCATCTAATAGACCTTGAATCTCTTGTAAGCTGCATAGGCAACGAATATCCTAATGGCCTCTAACCTTGCAACAGGGGCAAAGGTTTGGTCATAGTCTATTCCTTCATCTTATCTATAGCCTTGTGCAACAAGCCTAGCCTTTTTCTCACTATGTTGCCTTGGGCATCCAACTTGTTCCTGTAGACCCATTTGGTTCCAATAACTGGGTAGTTATGGGGTCTTGGAACAAAATCCCAAACTCTACATCTCTCAAACTGACTGAGTTCCTCTTGCATTGCAATGATATAGTGGGGATCTTGCTCTACCTCATGTATGGTGAGAGGTTCAATTTGAGAGAGAAAACAGACATGAATCAAGTCTTGGTTGAGTTGATGCCTTGTCTGTACACCTACTGAGATGTCTCCAATCACTTGAGATTTGGGGTGATCTCTAAGTATGACAAGATCAGTTGGTGGAGTTGGTTGAGCAACAGCTTCAGTATTTAATTCCTCTTGGGGAATGATACTAACTGTTGCGGGAAGTTCAGCCACTTCCTCTTGACTTTCCTCATCACTATCTTCAGCATCCTGTGGAGTGGGATGGTTTGATACCTCTTGGGTAAGGTTCAGTCCATCCATAGACTCACACAATGGTGGAGCCTGCAAAGAGCTTATGGTAGAAATTTCTTTCTCCTTGTATGACATGTTAGTCTCATCAAAAGATACATGAACAGATTCTTCAATTTTAAGAGTTAATTTATTATACACCCTATAAGCTTTACTGATCATAAAGTATCCCAGAAATACTCCTTCATCAGCTTTAGCTTGAAATTTTGATATGTATTTCTTGTCATTATTATGAATGTAGAAAATACAACCAAAGATTTTGAATTAATCTACTTTAGGTTTCTTCCCTTTGAGTAATTCATAGGGAGTCTTGCCCTTCAGTTTATGTATCAAACTTCTATTCAACACATAGTTGGAGGTATTCACTGCCTCTGCCCAAAAGGATAGAGGAAGATGAGCATCTGACAACAATGTAGTAGCAGATTCAATAAGGGTTCTATTTTTCCTTTCAGCTACCCCATTTTGTTGAGGAGTTCTAGGTGCTGAGAAAGTATTCCTGATCCCTTCACTTTGACAGAACTCTTGCATAAGAAGATAATCAAACTATGTCCCATGATCACTTCTGATCAGGGAAATGTGAGTGTTGAACTCAGTCTGTATGCATTTGAGAAACTCTATCAAACACTTAAAGTTATCAGACTTCTTCCTCAGAAAGAACACCCATGTGAATCTAGAGAAGTCATCTACAACCACTAGAGTATAAGATTTCCTTCCCAAGCTTTGTACTGTGATGGGTCCAAAGAGATCCATGTGTAACAGATACAAAATCCTAGGTGAATCACTCTTATTTAGTGACTTGAAACTATTTTTGGTTTGCTTGCCTAATTGACAAGCCCTGCAAAGTCCTTCATTCTTGTAGGGGCCAGAAGGTAGTTCTCTAACAAGGTTGTCCTTGGATAGCCTAGCAATGGTTCTAAGGTTTATATGTCCTAATCTCTTATGCCATAATTCATTAGGTCTACAAAGAGAGTTGAACAAGCATATGTCTACTTTAGTTGAAAGAAAGTCTACTAAATAGATGTCACCTTTTCTTTTACTTGTCAACACAATTGTGTTGTTCTCTGATTTGATCTTGCATAAGGATTTGCTGAAAGTCACTTGGTAGCCTTCATCACACAGTTGACTGATGCTGATTAAATTGTGCTTTAGTCCTGCCACATAGGCTACTTTCTTGAATGTGACTGTGCCAATCTGGACTGCACCATATCCTTTTGTTAGTCCAAAGTTTGAATCACCAAATATTACTTTGGGTCCAAGCTTGGCTTTAAAGGATGTGAAATTATCCTTGTTTCCTGTCATGTGCCTTGAGCACCCACTCTCCAGATACCATTGCTGGTTTGATGTTGGATAGGTCTTCACCTGCACATAAAACAATTTACTTGTTTTTGACCCATTTTACCTTGGGCCTAGGTTGATAACCATTTGAATTCAGAAATAAAAGACATCCCTGGTTGACTCTTATAGCCTTCAGGATGATATCTCCTTGGAGGTATTATCCATTCAGTATAAGGGTTAAATCTTTGGGATGAAGAACCTCTAGGATTGAACATTGATTTGCCTTTGAAAGAGTTTTCAAAACTCTGAGCTCTGTTCGACGATCTCTGAGCTGAGTTCGACGATCTTGGGTCAGATCGTCAAGCTCCGTTCGAAGATCGACCATGTTAGAGTTCAGGGTTCAGAGTTCGTCGACCTGAGTTCGACATTTTAGCCTGAGATCGTTGAGATCCATTCAGCGATCGTCGAGCTCCGTTCGACGATTTCTGTTGAACTATGGTTTTCTTAGGTAGATCAGAATTCTTCCTAGCTACCTCTATAACTCCCTTACCTTTATCAGAGATAAACTTGATTGGGGTTGTTAATACTATAGGTTGGCTAGAAGAGGCAACTAAGCCCAGTGTACTATAAAATCTTGAGTTCACTGTGCTTGTGATGTCCATTAGCTTGATACTTCTCCCATTGAGGGATTCTTCAAACTTCTTGGCCTTTGATAGTTCACTTTTCAGTGAGGCTATCTGCTCCTTACAGCATTCCAACTCCTCAGAGAGTTTGAGGTTATCTGATTTTAAAGTACTGTGTTCAGATAACTGATTTCTGAGAGAAATGATTTCCTTCTCAGATTTTAAGAAATCTAAACATAGTGCTTTAAATTCACACTTAAAGTCCTCTGAATTAAAATCAAATGAGTCTATTACCTGGTCCTCTTCAGATTGAGTCTCTGATTCAGATTCTGACTCTTCTGCATCAGAATTTTGTTGTGAGGCATTGATAGCCATCATGCAGAATTCTTTTTCTTCAGCATCATCTTCATCATCACTTGATCTGGATGAAGCTTCAGATTCTTCTTCTGTCTCACTCCAAGTTTCAGCTACAAACCCCTTCCTGGTGTGTTTGTTCTTGCTGGAGGAGGTTTGTCATTGCTGTTCTTCCTGAAGTCTTTGTCTTTTCTTCTTTCTTTCCTGTCCTTTTTGTCCTTATACTGATTTTCTGGACAGTCAGACACCATGTGGCCTGGTTTCCTACATCCAAAGCAAATAATCTCTTTGTTATTTGATTTGTCATACCTTGACTTGTCATGCCCTCTGGAAGACTTTTTCCTGAACTCTTTCCTGGTCATTTTGTAAAATCTTTTGGCCAGCAGGCTTAGCAGCTCTTCATTGCCTGTGACCTTGTCTTCAGGCTGATCTTCAATGGCTTTGAAAGCTATTGATTTTTCCTTTCTTATAGCTGGTGAGGCAGCCTTCTGCTCTTCTTCTCTATTCGTGATGAGCAGCTCATAAGACTTGAGCTTGCCCAAGAGAGCTTCAGTGGTGATCTCATTTAGGCTTCTGGCATCCTTGATTGGCCAGATCCTTGAGTCCCAAGTGCTTGGGAAGCACATTAGGATTTTATCATTGAGCTCAGTCATTGAGATCTCTTTGTCTAATGATTTCAGCTCATTGACTATGAGACTGAGTCTATTATATATATCTGCTACTGACTCAGCTTCTCCTTTCTTGAAGTTCTTATACTGGGTTATGAGATGAGATCGTCTATCTTTTCTCTCATTAGCAGATCTTGAGACTATCTCAGATAGCTTGTCCCAGATGTCCTTTGTTGAGTTGCACTCAGCTATCTTTTGGAATATTTCATCAGACATAGTCTGTGCTAGAATGTTCATAGCCTTAGCATCTGCAACTTTCCATTTCTTGATTTCTGCTTCTGTTCCTGAAGGAGGTGGAACAACACTTGTACTTGTATTTTCTGGGGGTCTTGGACACACTGTCAAAACAGAAGTGAAAATGTCTTCATCAATAGAGTTCATGTACAATCTAATCCTTGCCTTCCAAAGTACAAACTTAGATAGATTGCACACTGCAGGTCTGGTGCTAGCATAATCTTTGTTTTGGGTCATGTTCTGTGAAGAAATAAATCTAACAACAAACTTAAGTAAACATATCTAACTGGAAGGATCTTTGGGTTCGGGTGTTAGCCTGTGCAACCACTAAGGTGTGGTATGTTAACCAACCTGGAAGATGTGGTATTATTAACCAACCTCCATCTGATACCAATTGAAAGTGCAGGTTAGATCTGATATACTCTAGACGGGTGGTGAATAGAGTATGGTGCTTACTAAAATGTTTTTACAACTCTTGTTGTATTCCTAAGTGAACAGGGAAGCAAATAACATAAAGTAAACAAAACAACTAACTAAACACAGAGCAATCACAGACCACAGCCAGAAAACAAAAGAAAATAAGCAACCAGAAGACACAAGGAGCTATAGTGGTTCCCCAACCAATCTGGGTACATCCACTCTTCTACCACCCTAGGTAAGAATCCACTACAGGATGAGTTGATCAGGTGTCCTGGGCACCAATGAGTTTTGATCAGGTCCCCAAAAACCAAACCCTCAAGTCTTTTGGAAGGAGACTTGCAACCGGAATAATTTTGAAGGGATTTAAAACCCTGTACAGGAATTAGAGAGAGGGTGATAGTGTCTTCTCTGTCAACAGTCAGAGAGAAGACTTGTGGATTGATGTAGCAGCTCTTGCTCCCCCTGACGTCTTGAATTGGTCAGGAATGCTGGAGCACTACTTCAGGGTGATAGGCCTTCAATGACCTAGAATGCCTGGACCAGAACTGCTTCAGGAACTTCTTTTGACTGATAATGTTCTGTTGTCCTTTGAAGTTGTCCTGAGAATAGAAAGAAGAAGACTCTTGATTGAATTTAGTTGTTCTTCTTCTTCTTCTTCAAAAGTTCTCTGGTCAAGGCTGATTGCAGTTAAGAACTTTAGATTTGAGAATGTTTTGTTCTTCTGCAGCTTCAGAGTGTCTGTCAGATTGTTTTTTGTACTGAGATTCTTGAACTCTGCTTGATTCTATTCTCTTCCTGTGTCTCTATTTTTTTTGTGTATCTTTGTATCTCTTGTGTCTTTTTTTGACTGAGGAATATTCAAACTTTTGAATGTCGAGCAGTAATTACAGTCGGCCTTGGAAAGAAACTGCAATCAATGACTTTCCTAACTGTCCCATGGAAAAACGGCATGTAATCGTCCATAGTCAATGCACGTTCTAACGGTAACATTCCGAGAAGATCTGACATTAAATGTTCAGTAATCAGCGCCAAGAAACGGGACGGGAACCTTGAAGAAAACCTAATCTGGATTCGTCAAACAAAGAACACAATTCGTCGAGCTGAACTTGTGTTCGTCGAGCTGAGCTTGAGTTCGTCGAGCTGAGCTTGATAGAGTTCGTCGACCAGACAATCATTATTCATCTGACAGACATTCTTCATTCGTCGAGCTGAGAATCAAATTCGTCGAGCTGAGAAAAGTTCTGGACTTAGATAAAATATCCTGCATCTGCTGAAATGCTGTGTCGACATAAATTGGTGTCGACAGATTGATCTTAGTGTCGACACAAATCCTCTGGTGTCGACATAAGCTGGTGTCGACTGAAATCCTGGTGTCGACATAAGCTGATGTCGACTGAAATCCTGGTGTCGACATAAGCTGGTGTCGACTGAAATCCTGGTGTGGACATAAGCTGGTGTCGACTGAAATCCTGGTGTCGACACAAGTTGGCTGGTGTCGACACAAATCCTAAGTGTCGATACAAAATCTGTGAGTCCAGAAATCGTCGAGTAGATATTAGCATTCGTCGACCTAAGAAACTGTGAACTTGAGGTCCAAGTTCGTTGAGCTCAGAATATAATTCGTCGACCGAAGCCTGAATCTGGACTTACAAAAATTTGAAGTCCTCCAGACTTTGGCTTGATGTAGAAACTGAGTTTTCGTCTAATAGAGAACATAGATCGTCGAGCTCAGCACTAAGAATTGTCTCACAATCATCGAGCGCAGAACTCCTTTCGTCGAGCTGAGTTCGACGAACGTCGAACTTACTTCACTTGGTCTTGAAAACTTATGAGTCTGGAGTCTCTGAGAGTCTTGTTGAAAGCTGGTCCATCTGGAGTTGAGCCTAAGGACTTAACCTAGACTCTAGGGCACAAATTGACCCTGGCTATACATGAAGGGTCACATCCTAAGTCAATGAACCTAGCCCAAATCAACTAGGGATCCAACAGTGTAGCCCTAGGACACTAGGGTAGGTCCAATGTGTGCAAACCTAGGGTTTGATGGTTAAGGGGTCAAATGAACTTGAAATGACTTGTAACTTGGTGGAGAGGACTTTAGGGTTATCAAAGTCCTCTGGTAAAAATTTCATGAGATTTAGAGCCTATTAGACTCCCAAAAACCCTAACCCTAGTTTAGGGAACAAACCTCATACATGTAAGATAGGCCATCAAAACTTAATGAAAAGCTGTGAAGCTTGGGTAGTATGGTCATATGGTTAATATGAGCCCCTGGTAATTTTAGTGGGAATATTAGAACAATATATTTGGTATCTCCTTTGTATTACATGGATATGCCATTGATACTAATTTATTTATTTTGGACTCACTGCTTACTGGTAAATTATGAAAATTGGGTACACGAAGTTTTAGATCATTTTACTCATACATGAATTTTATTATAATTTTAGATGTATATTATTAGTACTTCCTTCACAAGCTCATAATTATGCAATTATGTTCAAAAATAGATTCAGAGCTTAATGTTGGTTAGAAATTATGAAACTTATTGAAAGAATTGGTTTCAAGATTTTCTAAACACCTAGAGGGGTGGGGTGAATAAGTTCAATTCTTTTTCTGACTTAGGCATATAATTCTGTCTAGTTTAGCAATTTATTCAGCAGAAAACACAGCACATCATTCACATACACACAACATTCCACAGATTGCACAACAGTTTTATAGTGGTTCCCCAAATGATGGGTACATCCACTTTCCCCCTTCGCCTATCTAGCAGTGTACTAGATTCGACCTAACTTCCTTCCTTCTTCTCATATCCGCAGATCTTACAGCTCAAAACCAAGTCTGGTTCCTATAACTCAGAGTGAATCCACACTCCTGCAACTCAGGCACAAGCCCTACCTCAGCCTCTTCCACAAGCCTACAACTCAGAGTGACACCCCACTTCTACAACTCAGGCAAAAGCCCTACCTCAGCCTCTTTCACAGGCCTACAACTCACGGAACAGATTCCCCTACCTCATACACTCAGCCCTACCTTAGCCTTTATAATTTAGGCTTACAACTCAGAGAAGTAAATTTCCTACACTCAGATCTATTATAGATCCTACTAAAATTATTGATGAAAAGATAATGATATCTTCAACCAGATGGAGAGAGAATTGGTTGAAGGCTTCTTGATCAGTTCTTGATAGAACTGATTATTTAAGGATCAACCTATCTTAGCTTTCTTCACAGCTTCTTGAATCTGAACAAAGTAGGGTTGATCTTCTTGGTGTAAGAGTTGATCTTCAATCAGCTTCCTTCCGAAATTAATCTGAATTGTTCTTCAAACTTGATCTGAATTCTTCAGGCAGACTGCTCAGGATCTGCCTTCACTGGATGAGAACTTCTCTCCTTCTTGTTTTTCTCTCTCTACAATTTGTTGACTATTTCTTCTTTCTCTTCTTCTGGATCCTCAATCCTTCATAGATTATAATTGATTAGCTTGATTCACTTGAATTACTTTCCTATTTTTGAGAGAGCATATTGATATATAGGCTTCATCCATGGTTACCGGTTGTTCCGGTTCCAAACTGTCTTCTTACACCTCTGAACAGATGTGACAGCAATGTCAATAATGATAGATGTCAAGTCTCCATTTGTATTACTTCAACCTTTATTGGACTTTGACTCAGCAGCCGAGAATGTCGAGTGAATACATCACATGTGTCGACACACATAGTCCATGTGTCGACACAAGTCTTGTTGATGTCGACAAAGCATCACTTTTACTTCTCGACACACCTTATGTAGAATGTGTCGACACAAGTCCTGTGTGTCAACACAAACACTCCTTGTCTTGATCAAGTTGATGTCGACAGAATTTTGGTGTGTGTAGACACAAGTTCTGAGTGTCGATACAGTCGTTGTCGACAGAATTCTAGAATGTGTCGACATCTTCTCTATGTGTCGACACAACTTCTGATAATGTCGACACAATCTGGCCCATGGCGTCGACACAGCATTGTCGACAGATTTTCTGTGTCGACACAAATTCTGGGTGTCGACACAATCTAGCCCTTGGTGTCGACACAACCATCCCCAAGTGTCGACACTTGTACTTAGAAAATTTTCTTCCATTTACTTAACCTGAACATGATAACTCAACACAACATCAAATACAACTTGATGCATATCATTGAGTTAGGTGAGGCTTCTTTAAATCTGGTACACATTTTTCAATGTACCCAACAATATCCCCCTATTTGGAGAAGTCATAACCCTTAGTCAATGATATACATCACTTATAATAAAATAAACAATATGATGTATAAAAACATTCAATGACAGGGAAACAATTAAACAAAACAAGTATATATTATATCATCACAGAATATGATACAAACATAATAAGCATGAATCATTGTTTTGTTTAAACTCCAAAAGTTTGTTGACAACAGATTACATAGATTTTAAAACTGAAGATTACAATGTTCTAAAATCTAGTCAATCTATTTTAAGGCTGATCAGGCTCCTTGATCACTATGCCTTTGCCAAACTGGACCCTTGCTTATACTGGAGCTTCAATATCTTCAGCTGGATTCTTGCCTTTGAGATCCTTCTTCTTAAGTTCTTCAGCCATAACGTTTTGCCTTTCAAAATAGTGATAAGGCTTGGGAAAGTATTTACTGGGCTCTACAGCTGTAGCAGGTATTTTCCCAGCCTTGTGATCCCTTCTGAACTGATGTATAACATCTTGTCTCTACAGATATTAGTTCCACTCAAGTTCAGAATACCACTTGCCTCTATCATGCATTTTGTCTTTGACAGCTTGCAAGACAGTGAGTATTATATTTCTGGAGGTGGGACTCCATCTTTCAAAATCAGGCTTTAGTTCAGCCTACTCTCTAAACCTTTTATTTGAGAGTTGAGCTTCGTGCTCTTTATTTAATGCTGCCTCTGACATTTCCACTTTCTCAATTTTAACATTCTTAGTAGCCTCTGGAGGGCTATACATCTGGTGAACCAGTTGTTGAATTTCCTCAAAGTTAGAAGGGGGGTATATGATTTGAGCTACCTCCTGCTGACCCCCTTCAATTCCTGCAGCTTGAATACCTGACTTAGCTGTATTATCATAATCACATAGGGGATGATATCAAAGAGTTGCTCTAACAACATTTGTTATCCATTTAGCATGCTCTGAGCTAGCATTGATTAACAACCTCTCCCCTTTATGACTTCTCTCTCAATATGATCTCTTAAGGCATCTTTTTGGAACCTGATCTGATTAACTAGATAATTGGTTCCTTCTGTATAATAAGCTTTAAACATCTGTAGCCGAGCAGATATGATCTTCTGAGAGGCTTGAATGGCAGATTGGAAAGTGGCTAAATCTTCTTGAAGTTTCTTATCAAACTCTGACTTCTCTTTAGCCCTTTCCTCAGTTAATGCAGTTGTAGTATTCTTTAACTCAGTAACAATCACATTATGTGATTCAGTAAGATTATCATTCATTCTAATTTGATTTTCTAGGACATATCCTTGCTTGACCACTATATCATAAATCTGTGTCCTTGCCTCTTGTTGCTGCTTGGCCAGATAAACTACAGCATTACCTCCTTTATGGAAGCAATCTGTCATCTCCTTCTTATTCTGGTTTACTTCAAATCTGATTGATTTTATATCTTGAGACAAAGAGAAATGAATATCCTTATGGTTTTCATCCATATATTTCTCCATGGCTGCTCTTTGCTCATCCATTTTAATTTGCAGAACAACCAACAGTGAACTGAAGTCAACTGTTGGAGCTGAGGGTTGTGAGGCAGTCTGTAAAGCTTTCTTATAGCTTGATCTTTTCTTCCTTCAAACCATCTATTTTCTCTTCTTTTCTTTAAGTGCTTCTCCATCATCCGATTCAGAAGAACTTTCAAGGTTCACTGTGTCCTTTGGACTAGAGGGAAGTTCCTTATCAAGCCTTGGAAACTCCCCCTTAGTCCCTGGCTCCTCTCCCTCAGTCCTTTGCACTAATTCCTCAGTCCTTACTTCTGGTAGGTCAGGAAACAATTCCTCAAGAGTGAATTCTTGTTGCAGTTGAACTGGAGGAACATCTGTATCTTGTACATTTAATGGAGCATCATTTAATGTAGATGTATCATCCATTGATATATCCTGTGCAGGGATGTTATCATGGTGTGTCTGTTCAACATCAGTGATAAACACAGTTAGTGTATCTGGCACAGTATCTAGTATAGTTTGATTAATATCACCTATTACCTCAAGAATAGTTTGAGTGGCTGTTTCACTCTCTAATGCAGCTTGCTCTTTCTCAGGAGCAATTTCTAGAGGTAAGACCTCTTGTTGAGCTGGTGAAAGCTCATTGGCTCCCCATAGAGGAAGCACATCTTGAACTTGATCCAGTTGGATGGTGCTTTCTGGAATATGCTCCCCCTGCATCTGACTATCATCTACATTCTTAGGGGCAGATGATTTCCTTGTAGATTCTTATTGTTTTTTATCTGAACTGAAGATCACTTGTTATTCTAAATCACTAGAAGATTCAGGTTTCCTGGGGGTTGTCTTTTTCTTTTTCAGTTGTTGTTTCTGTGGTGTAAAACCATCCTTTGTCAGTACTCTTTCCCACCTGGATAGTATTTTCATATCCATCCTTCTCATGTGGTTTATTTTAGATCCAATTGTGTGGTTCAGCACTTCAGGAACATTCATTGCCAGATATAGACCTAGTATTCTTCCTAGATTATGTTTCTTCAAACTTTCCTTGATCTTGTCATAAATCACAGCAGACCAGTTAGTTTTTATTCTAAAAATAACTCTGGTCATCAAGCTGAACAAATAGGCTGAGATCCTATCATGTCCTCTAGGTTTGCGGAGAATTACCCTTCCCATAATCTCTGAGAGAAACTTTCCTTGTGAGTTCATCCCCTTTCTCTACATTGATGATTCAATCTTAGTGGTGGGATCCAGGCCACACCATTGAAGAGCTTCTTCTGTCATTGAAGATGTGACTTCATCATCTTCTTGAGTCCTGGGCAATTGGAATGTCTTCCTCAGATGCTTTTGGGTAAGTTTCACCTTGCTACCTTGAATTGATGACCTAATCTTCAATCCAGTTGAATCCAGGATTGTTGTGGTATAGAATTCAAGAACCTCCATCTTCCAGATCTTAGTAGGTTCTGAAACTAGATATTCTGAACCATTTTCTTTGATTAGGGTTATCACATCTTTGATCTTAGTTGCAGAACTCTCAAAAGCATTACTAACCAATTCATAGCCTTCGTTGATGTTGTTCTCCAATTTTGGCGCCATTGGTGATGAGAAATTAGAGGAGAAGAGAGAAGAAGGTTTGTCGACTCAAAGATTTGGTCTCAAAAATATTAAGAGCGTAGTCCACAAAGTTGTGTTGTGAACTATTTATATGTTTGTCAACACAGAAGGTCAAAAGGAGGAGTAATAGATACTTAATGTGTCGACACTGTAGAGATTGTGTCGACACAGACTTCTAATGTCTCGACAGAGTCAGACAACACTATGTGTCGACACAGTTTGAGATGTGTCGACACAGACTTCTTAATAATCGACTCTAATATCTGCGTGATGACAAAGACTTCTGTATGTGTCGACACAATAATCTAAATGATAGAACTTCTATGTGTCGACGCCAAACTCTGAGTGTCGACACCACTATTTTGTTGTGTCGACACAACTTTCCTTATATGTCGACACAAACTACTATATGTCGACACAGATTTCCTTTTGTGTCGACATTAACTACTATATGTCGACATTGAATTACTTAGCCAGATTTACCAAGTTACTCTAGGTTTAACATGCCTAATTCAATTTTGAAATAATTGAATTTAGTTTCATCTACTGGTTTAGTAAACATGTCAGCAATTTGATTATTTGTGGTGACAAATTCCAAACAAATATCTTCTTTTTCAACATGATCTCTAATGAAGTGAAATCTAATTTCTATATGCTTTGTTCTGCTATGTGATACAGGATTTTTAGCAATAGAAATAGCACTTGTAGAATCCCAAAATAGTGGAGTTCTACTTACATTGAGACAATAATCTTCAAGTTGATGTTGAATCCATAAAAGCTGAGCACAGCAGCTGCCTGCAGCAACATACTCAGACTCTGTAGTGGAAATTGCGACACTTGTCTGCTTATTACTGCTCCATGACACCAATCTACCACCTAGAAACTGACATGTGCCAGTGGTGCTCTTTCTATCTTCTTTGCAACCTGCAAAGTCTGCATCTGAAAAACCAGTCAGTAGAAAGTCTCTATTCTTAGGGTACCAAAGACCAAGATTAGGCGTGCCCTTAAGATATCTCAAAATTCTTTTAACTGCAGTATAATGAGATTCTTTAGGGAATGCTTGGTTCCTAGCACAGACACATGTAGCATACATAATGTCTAGTCTACTGGCAGTTAAGTATAGAAGGGAGCCAATTATCCCTCCATACAAAGACTCATCTACAGGTTTTACTACGTCATCTTTGCCTAAAGGCATACTTGTCCCCATTGTAGTTCTCATGATGGTGGATGACTCCATACCATATTTCTTAATTAACTCCTTGGTGAACTTAGAATGTGATATGGACAAGCCATCATCAGTCTATCTTACTTGGAGTCCTAAGAAGAATTTGAGATCACCCATACTGCTCAGCTCAAACTTCCCTTGCATAAGTTTTGCAAACTTCCTACAATGGTTGTTTTCTGTAGATCCAAAGATTATGTCATCAACATAAATCTGTACTAGGATCATCGTACCCTTTGACTCCCTAAGCAATAGAGTCTTGTCTATTTTCCCCCTTGAAAATTTATTTTCAATGAGGAAGGTAGACAATGTTTCATACCAAGCCTTAGGGGCTTGTTTCAAACCGTATAAGACTTTCTTAAGCCTATAAACATAATCATGATAAAGTGGATTAATAAAACCTGAGGGCTGTTGAACATAGACTTCTTCTTTCAAATTACCATTTAGGAATGCTGACTTGACATCCATTTGGTATACTTTGAAACCTTGGAAAGCAGCAAAGGCAAGGAATAGCCTTATTGCTTCCAACCTTACCACTGTGGCAAATGTTTGATCAAAGTCAATGCCCTCCTTCTGTCTATAACCTTTGGCACCCAGTCTTGCTTTGTTCTTCACTATGATGTCATTTTCATATAATTTGTTCCTGTAGATCCACTTTGTCTCAATAATATTATGATCCTTTGGTTTTGGAACCAACTCTCATACTTTACACCTTCTGAATTGATTCAACTCCTCATGTATTACATCAATACAGTTGGAGTCTTGTATGGCTTCTTCAAATCTCTTTGGTTCCATCTGTGATAGAAAACTTGAGCAAAGCACTGTGTTCATGTGTTTGCTTCTGGTTTGCACACCATGTCTGGGATCACCAATAATTTGGTGTGCTGGATGGTCCTTTGGATTCCTTATTGCTGGAGGCATTCTATCAGCAATTTGAACTTCTTCAATTTCTCCACCATGCTGAACTTCATTGTCTTCAATGTTAGCTTGTGGCCCTTGTACTCCCCCTGGAGAACAACCATCATTTTCCTCATCCTGCCTTGTAGTTTGGTCTTCATTAATGGTCAGCATGTCCAATTTTCTTTTAAACATGTTGAGCTATAAGAATTGCTAGACAACTCACAGTCAATTAGCTCAGATTCATTAAACACTACATGAACAGATTCTTCTACAACTTGTGTATTCAAGTTGTCGACCCTATATGCCTTACTGTTATTGTTGTGCCCAATAAATATCCCATCTTGGGATTTGACAGCAAACTTAGTTAGGTGAGACTTGCCAGTATTAAGCACATAACACCTACTACCAAAGATCTAAAGTAGGATATGTTTGGTTTTCTGCCCTTCATAATCTCATAGTGTGTCTTTTTGTGTTTCTTAGTTATAGATGCTCTATTGAGAACATGACAAGCAGTATTTATTGCCTCAGCCCAGAAATATTCTGGGAGAGAAGTGTCACTTAGTAGATTTCTGCCAACCTCAATAAGAGTTCTATTCTTTCTTTCAGCAATTCCATTTTGCTATGGTGTTCTAGATGAGGAGAATTCCTGATGAATCCCTAGTTATTCACAAAACCTTTTCATACAATCAGACTGAAATTCAGTTTCATGGTCACTTCTGATTTTGACCATTGAATTGTTAAGTTCATTCTGAATTTGTTTAACAAAGCTATGAAAGACAGTATGGATTTCAGATTTCTGCCTTAAAAAGAAAACCCATGTAAATCTAGAATAGTCATCTACTACCACAAAAGTATAGACTTTCCTACATAGACTATGAACTGGCATAGGACCAAATAGATCCATATGCAAGAGGTACAAACACCTCACAGATTCTTTGGTATCAAGACTATGAAATGAGGATTTGGTCTGCTTGCCTTTTTGACAAGCTGAACATATACCCTATTTTCTGCACTTAAATTGAGGACCATTCCACACTAACTCTAAACTATAGAGTTGGCCTATAGTCTTATAGTTCAGATGAGCTAGCCTCTTGTGCCATTGGACACACTGAGATGCTTTATCATCTGCAACTAAACATACATGAGAGTTCATGTTTTCATAATCAAAATTTAAATAATAAACATTCCCTTTTCTATAACCATATAAGATCACCTTCTGATCACTTGTCCTTTTAATCTGACACCCATTCTTAATAAATGAAGTGTCATACCCAAGATCACTCAACTGACTTATGATTATTAAGTCATGTTTCAAACCTTTTACATAAGCCACTTGAGTGATTGTTATAGAACTAGTAGAAATGTTACCAAATCCTTTTATGACCCCTTTTTCTGATCCACCAAAGATCACTTTTGGTCCACTCTCTATGGGAGTATAGTCCTTTAACATTCTTCTTGTTCTAGTCATGTGTCTGGAACATCCATTGTCCAAGTACAATATAGGGGTATGACAACTTGGACCCACCTTCAGTAACTAAAATTAATTTACCTTAGAACCCAAATGTTTATTTGGTTCTAGGTTCAAGTTAGATTGAAACTTGATATTTTTACCAGCAGCCTTCCTCACAGGTAAGCTGACATTCTTCCTGACACTAGTGTTGGGCCAGCAATCCATGGAATAATGTCCTATCTTACCATAGCACTAACACTCAAATCTATTATACCTCTTTTTAGGTACAGTTTTAACAGCATTGTTGTCAGCTGTTCTCAACACTGTTGGTATAGTGGTTCTTTGCTTGAGTGCTGGAGCTACACCTTTATCATTCAGAATATTAGGCTTACCATAACCATATATGATATCATGATCATATCTATTAGTTGGCTGCCACACTTTTCTGAAGGAAATGGGGGGTTTGAAGGCTAAAGGTTGTACTGGGGCTTTCCCTTTTCTTTTGGAATTGGCAGCCCTTGCAATTCCCTTAAAGCCCAATCCTATATTACCCTTTTTGGGAATAAAGTCATCAATTAAAGGTAAGACTGATTTTGGCTTAGAGAATTTATCCACCAGATCCTTTTCCTTCTGAAGTTTGACTTTCAACTTTTGTTTTGATCATTCTTGAATGTAATAGTACCCATCTGAATAACAGTTATGTTTTTTAGTTTGGCTACTTCATTCATCTTTTGATCCAGCATTTTTTCTGAATTTAATGCAACTAGCTTAAGAGCAGTAATTTCCTTGGCCTGTTCTTTGTTAAGGATTCTGCTTTTCTTAAGTACTTGCAGTATATCACCATATTCATCAATAACTTGATGAACATCTCCTTCAGATTCAGATTCATCCACATCGCTTGATGGAGATGCTTCTGATTCTGAACCAGTATAGTAATCAGAAACTATTGAAGAATTATTTACCTTACTAGGACCAGGCTGATCCTGGCACTAATCTTCTTTTGTCAAGGCCATCATCCATTTACAACAATGTTCTTCAATTCCATTTACTGAGTCAAGCAATTTCAAGAACTCAGCCTCTTCTGCATCCTCTTCAGTTGCCAACAGTCCTATGTATGCTTCAGCTTCAGCTTCAACCTCAGAGTCTGATGATGAAGACTCTGACCAGCTTTTTTGCTTCTTTGCAACAAAGGATTTCTCCCTCTTGCCCTTATTTTTTAGTTTCTTCTTATCATTAGATTATTTCCTTTTGTCAGGACAATCAAACTACCACATGTCCAGGCCTGTTGCAACAATAACATACAATCTTAGTTGAAGATAATTTACTAGGTTTAGAGCCATACATGTCTTTCCTAGAGAATTTATTTTTCTGATAGTAATCATCCTTGGATTGTGAGGAGGATGGCTTGGATCTCCACTGTTTCTTCTTCAAGAACCTTTGAAATTGTTTTGAGAAAACAGCTAAGTCTTTATCAGAATTTGGACTATCTGATGTGTGACCGTCAGAACTTTCTGAAACTACTTCTGCAGCTTTCCTAGGATGAGATGGAGAAATCCTCCTATCCTTTCTTATGGCTTCAGTCTTGAAAGCTACTGACTTATCTTTGTAATCAACTTTATTACTTTTCTCCTCCTCCTTTCTGACCATCAGCTGCATCTCATATGAAAGCAGTTTGCCAAATAATGTTGGTGGTGAGATTTCTGCTAGTCTGGACACTTCCATAATGGCATATATCTTGGTGTCCCAGTCCTTAGTTAATGATCTCAGAAACTTATCATTTAACTCATATGTGCTGAATACTCTTCCATATGACATCAGTTCATTAACTATTCTGAAGAACTTCTTGTAACATTTAGTTATGCTGTCTGTTTTAGATTGTCTAAAACTTTCATACTCCTGATTCAGCATAGAGTTTCTATCTTCTCTCACCTCTTCTGAACCCTCCATGTAGACAATCAGGGTGTCCCACATTTCTTTCGAGGTCTTGCAGTGAATCAAATTTTGGAATGTTGAATCATCTATAGCACTGACTATTATATTCTGTGCTCTCTTATCCATAGTAGACAAGGTGATCTCATCCTTTGTCATTTCAGAATACTCCTTTGGTGTCTTGAGATTTGCATCAAGAACTAAGACTTTCATTGGGATGAATGGCCCTTCTTTGACTGTTATATAGATTCTTGGATCTGAAGCTTCCATAAACAGTCTAACTCTTTCTTTCCATATGCCAAAAATCTCTTTCCTGCATATAGGTAACTTTATGGAACCAAACTCCTTATGATTCTCAATGGAACCCATTTTGCCTAATAAATTTTTGCCTTGGAGATCTACTCAGACTGTTGAGTCTATTCTTTGAGTAACCTGGCTCTGATACCACTTGAAAGAATTGGTTTCAAGATGTTCTAAACACCTAGAGAGAGGGGGGGTGAATAGGTTCAATTCTTTTTCTGACTTAGGCAGATAATTCAATCTATTTTAGCAATTTATTCAGCAGAAAACACAGCACAACATTCACATACACACAACATTCCACAGATTGCACACCAGTTTTATAGTGGTTCACCAAATGAAGGGTACATCCACTTTCCCCCTTTGCCTATCTAGCAGTGTACTAGTTTCGGCTTAACTTTCTTCCATCTTCTCAGATCCGCAGATCTTATAGCTCAGAATCAAGACTGGTTCCTACAACTCAGAGTGAATCCACACTCCTAGAACTCAGGCAGAAGCCCTACCTTAGCCTCTTCTACAGGCCTACAACTCAGAGTGACACCCCACTCCTACAACTCAGGCAAAAGCCCTACCTCAGCCTGTTTCACAGCCCTGCAACTCAGGGAACAGATTCCCCTACCTCAGGCACTCAGCCCTACCTCAGCCTTTATAATTTAGGCTTACAACTCAGAGAAATAAATCTCCTAAACTCAGATCTATTACAGAGCCTACAAAAATTATTGATGAAAAGATAATGATATCTTCAACCAGATGGAGATAGAATTGGTTGAAGGCTTCTTGATCAGTTCTTGATAGAACTGATTACTTAAGGATCAACCTATCTTAGCTTTCTTCAAAGCTTCTTGAATCTGAACAAAGTAGGGTTGATCTTCTTGGTGTTGGAGTTGATCTTCAATCAGCTTCCTTCATAAATTAATCTGAATTCTTCTTCAGACTTGATCTAAATTCTTCAGGAAGACTTTTCAGGATCTACCTTCACTGGATGAGAACTTCTCTCCATCTTATTTTTCTCTCTCTACAATATTTTGTCTGTTTCATCTTTCTCTTCTTTTGGATCCTCAATACTTCAGAGATTATAATTGATTATCTTGATTCACTTGAATTCATTTCCTATTTTTGAGAGAGCATATCTATATATAGGCTTCATCCATGGTTACCGGCTGTTCCGGTTCCAAATGGTCTTCTGACACCTTTGACAGATATGACAACAATGTCAGTAATGACATCTGTCAAGTCTCCAATTGTATTACTTCAACCTTCATTGGACTTTGACTTATTAGAAGAGAATGTCGAGTGAATACATCACATGTGTCGACACACATAGTCCATGTGTCGACAAAAGGCTTGTTGATGTCGACACAGCTTCACTTTTACATCTCGACACAGCTTCTGTAGAATGTGTCGACACAAACACTCCTTGTCTTGATCAAGTTGGTGTCGACAGAATTCTGGTGTGTGTCGACACAAGTTCTGAGTGTCGACACAGTCGTTGTCGACAGAATTCTGGAATGTGTCGACAGCTTCTCTATGTGTCGATACAACTTTTGATAATGTCGACACAATCTGGCCATTGGTGTCGACACAACGTTGTCGACAGATTTTCTGTATGTCGACACAAATTCTGGGTGTCGACACAATCTGGCCCTTGGTGTCGACACAGCCATCCCCAAGTGTCGACACTTGTACTTAGAAAATTTTCTTCCATTTACTTAACCTGCACATGATAACTCAACACAACATCAAATACAACTTGATGCATATCATTGAGTTAGGTGAGCCTTCTCCAAATCTGGTACACATTTTCCAATGTACCCAACACTTATAAAAAAGTGCACTTAGGTCATTATGCTCATGTGCAAATTTTGTCATAATTTTTAGATGAATATTTTCAGTAGTTGCTTCATTGATTTATGGAAGTGGGAAATTGACCAAAATTAAAATTAGAGTTTATTATCCACTAAAAAATTTGGAAACTTGGTCCGAACTGTTTTAATGGGATTATAGTTATGCTTGAATTTTCTAATAATATTTGGAAGCTTATTTACAACACTTGCTTCTTTAGCTGTTAATTATGTGAATATATTCAAAATTTTGGATTTGAGGTTAAAACCTTGCAAAAAAATTTGGGAGACTTGAATTTACTATTAATTAGTTGCCTATTATTTTATCATAATTTTATGAAACATTTTGCACGACTGTAAGGTCCACTTCATATATAACCTAGGGCATTTTGATTTTTTATGACAAATTAAATAAATGCCAAATTAATTAGGAAAATTTCAAGTTATTGGATTTAGGCTAAATATGTCATGATGGGCCACCATTAATTATCTTAGGTAGTTTGGAAGAGGATTTAGAGTACCCCTATCATGCACGTCATATAGCGTACGGTGGTCTGCATTTAGTAAAACTATGGAAATCGAGTCAACATGGGGAATGGTCGTAGGAAGATGGGATTATGGTTTACTTATTTTGGATAAGTGGATAGGTGTATACCACTGGAAGCTGGGATGAGAGTGTTGGGTTGGCTAGGGTTAGGGTGTGCTTGGGATCGACGAACGATCGTCCTTCCTATGGAGAGAGAGAGACAGAGAGAGAGTCAAAACACGCTAGGGTTAGATCCAGAGTAATATTAAAAAGGGATCGAGAATTGGGTGTTAACCAATAACAGTAAGTGCCTTGCGAAAGGGAGCTTTGGGATTCAGCCCATCGTAGTTACTAGTGCCCTCGAGAGACTTTCACGGGGAATACCTTGGGCAGCCCTGGGCTAACCTAAACCCTAAGTAAAATAAATGTTTAACAGCAACTAGTATAACTAGGGTTTTCACATTCACACACCCCGGTAGCCCGGTAGGTTGGTTAGGTAAGTTTGATTAGTCATCCGAACAGTAGGTTCGGAAGGTATATGTAACAGACAGGAAAGTCCGGGGAGCCGGTGGCTAGGAAGGATTTGGATACATAAATATGGTGGTGGGTCTTCGGTATTGGACACTCATTTACACCGACGTCGATACATTGACTCGGCAGGTGTGGTTGACAATTAGCCAAAGAAAGTCTTGTGGATATGGCCAGCACTTGTACGTGGTGACTCTAGGTTGTGTCCTTCTACAGGCATACATAAGGGCTAGGCCTGGTAGTGTGGATACCCTCCTAGGAGTGGGTGGCCCGACCCACTGCCTCCGTTTGCCACTACGGAGGTTACTGGGAGTGAAGCTAGCAGCCCAAATGGGGGGAACTACAGATCTATGCGCATAGGGTCGTGTGTGTGAGTTGCACTTGTATGAAACATGGCATAACATATCACTACACTCATACTTGCATACAACCGACACCCCAATGTATAAATTGATATGAGACTTTTTATACGATGGGAGCCTTGCAGAAGACCCCTTAACTTATAAATTTATATGGGCATTCATATAAGTTAAGATTACTTACTTCTTAGAATGTTTTTCCTACCTGTGTTGCTTTACTCTACTTGTTTACCTTATTGCTTACTATTGTAGAACTGCTAGTTTGTACATTTCTTCCTTCGCTGTTTATACATTATAAATTAACTGCTACAATAGTTCCACCGTCACCTACTTTGCTTACTCTCCACCTTCATAGCTTCCCTTTCCTCCTCCCCACTCGGTGCTAAGAAGCCATGGTGGAGGGGTAGGGGATGATAGGACTTAGTCTTTTTGACTAACGGTTTTCGGACCACAACATTCCAGGCACTCCGTATGGGAGACTGGGAGCAGCAGCAGGGGACACAGCACCAGCGGAGTATGGTGCTCATGGAGGTGGGCTAGTCTAGCATAGTAGCACCAGCTACTAGTTCCGTGAGTGATTAGTTACTTAGCTTTCGCGAATGTTGTAGTGAGGATTTGATGTACCGGGCTTGAGCCCATTTATATTTCCTTGTACTATTTTATTTCAGTACTTTTATTATATGTGGACTGGATGTGATTTCCTTTACTTATATATTACATGTGATTGTGGACTTAGTGTATGCTTCTCTTTCTTTTTGGTGATCGTAAAGGCCGACAGGATCGGCGTTTTGCCGTGGCGACCTTCCCGAGTGTTGGTGTCACCGCAAAATGGCGGTCCTGGGCATAAGACCCGGGGTTTTAAAAGAAAAAAATGGGGTCTTACAAACTGATATTAGAGGAAACATCAATCCAAGTGAAGAAGTCCACAAAAACCCTGGGCCACCTCGCGCGAGCTTAGTTTGCGGACAAACTAGCAGCAGAAGCAGTGGTGGGCCAATAAGGGTAATCACATGTAAAAGTCCACTTTATCTATTCCATTCATTCCATTTGTATGCTATCTAACAATTGGAATTCTTCCTTGTAGCCTGCGACGAACCCTACCCCACAACAGGGAACACCTGAGGCACAAAATATGGTTCCACACCTGCAGGCTCTTGCTCCATTCAAACAGATGGAGATGGGACAAACATTAACGGCCATTCTGGAGGCCTTCATGGCTCACCAAGCCCCGACTCCACAACCAAATCCTGTGGCCAACAGGATGAGTGCCTTCCGGGGGCTTTCTCCTCCATCCTACCTAGGGACGGAGTCGGCAGTCCGCACGGAGGAGTGGTTGGACACCATCTATGAGATGCTTGTGGGGATTCGATGCCCGATGGAGGAGGCAGTTGCTTTAGCAGTTTCCTGCCTAGAGTCACATGGGAAGAGGTGGTGGAACTCATAGCTGGACACCACCTTTGCTGGAGTGGATTGCGCAGACATCTCCTGGGAGGAGTTCAGAGCAGCTTTACTGGGGCATTTTGTACCTTAATCAGTGAGGGATGAGTTGGAGGATAGGTTCCTACAATTAAGGCAGGGCAACAGGACCGTGCTAGAATACAACCAGGAGTTTACTCACCTAGCCCGCTATGCGGAGTCCTATCAGTTGGATGATGTGACCTACGCAATGACATTCTACAAGGGTCTTCATGACGATATGAGACAGGCCCTCCTCTTTGTCTCTGAGGGGAGCTTTGCCAGGATTTTGGAGATGGCCAAGAAGAGAGAGGCAGATCAGCTCACAGTCAGGAGCCGGAAGAGATCAGCCGACGACGCAGTTATTAGAGGCCGTAGAGACCATCCTCGAGGTCAGGTTATTGGGGAAAGAAGGAATGAGAATCAACCTCACTGGGATGATTGGTAGGAGCAGAGGATCCCGGCCGTACTGGCTCCTCATCCTTTACAAATGTTAGAGATGCCGAGGACAGCGGAGAAGGAACTGACATGTTTTCGATGCAACCAGCCAAGACACTTCAAGAGGAACTGCCCAATGAGGGAGGCACCCCGACCAGCACTTCAGGATGCCCCACCACCTCGGCAGTTTCGTGGCTGAGGACGCAACCGAGGATGTAGATTTCAGGACAGAGACCGCAGGCAGGAGAGAGGGCAAGTGTATGCCCTGGACCTGGTACAGCCTCGGAATCTGGAGTGGGTGATAGCAGGTATGCCAGTAAAATTTAAGTTCCTTCCTTTCAAATTTTTTTTTCAAATATATAGTAGTTAGAAATAGGAAAACAAAACCATAACTAGAATTCTAAAACATTTAACTACATCAGGCATAGTATCTATCAACGGCAAGCCCACTTATACTCTGTTCGACACCAATGCCACACACTCATTCGTTTCGGCGGACTTCGATAAAGACTTAGGTGACAAGCACCGCTTTACCGGCATCACTCGGAGGGTACGCCTCCCAGACAGCTCCGTGATGACTTTGTCCGCAAAGTGCAATTTGGAAGTTTGTGTTGAAGAAAAGACCTTCGAAACCCCGACAACAGTATTGGACATGCCGGGTTTCAATATTATTTTGGGCATGGCATGGCTGTGTTGGAACCACGCCATAATTGAATGTGCAGGAAAACAAATTGTCTTGAAACATGAGGACTCGGAGGTCATTTTCCAAGGTATTGAATTCGCCCCTCATATATGGTTGTCTTCTATTCAAGCCATCAAGGACCATCTACAGGGAGACGAGGTGTATCAGGTGCTCCTTGAGATGGCCGAGGCCAAAGAATCCATTCAGAATATCCCGGTGGTGCGGGATTTTGCCGATGTATTTTCGGAGAAGCTACCAGGGCTATCCCCGCACTGGGAGAAGGATTTTTAGATTCAACCCGCACCGGGGGCTAAGCCGGCATCCAGAGCTCCTTACTGGATGGCCGCGAAGGAGTTGGTGGTGTTTCTAAGCCAGCTATAGGAGCTAGTGGAAGCCAGATTTGTCCGGCCTAGCTCTTCACCATAGGGAGCTCTGGTGATGTTCGTCAAGAAGAAGTATGGGACACTTCGATTATGTATCGACTACCGGCCCTTGAACAGGCTGATGGTCCGGAACACGTATCCTCTACCGAGGAAAGATGAACTATTTGATCAGTTGGAGGGAGCTCACTGGTTTTCAAAGCTGGATCTATGGTTGGGGTACTACCAGCTGCGCATTCAGGAGGAGGACATCCCGAAGACATCCTTCAGGAGTAGATACGGATTGTACGAGTTTACCATGATGCCCTTCGGGCTCATGAATGCACCCTCCGCATTCATGAGTTTGATGAACCAGGTATTTGAGCCATATCTGGATGTCTTCGTCATCGTGGTTATTGAGAACATCCTCATCTACTCGAGGACAAAAGAGGAGCATACGAGACACCTGGCTTTGACGCTGGGAAAGCTCCGAGAGCACAAGCTATATGCTAAGTTCAGCAAGTGCCAGTTTTTCCTAAAAGAGGTGGCCTTTTGGGGACATATTATCAGTGGAGCAGGATTGGCAGTAAATCCAGCAAAGAATCTGGCAGTACGGGATTGGCCACCACTGAAGACGGCAACGAATGTCAGGATTTTCTTGGGACTTGCCAGATACTAGCGGAAGTTCGTGAAGGGATTCTCTCAGATTACTCTCCCTCGCACATCTCTGACGAAGAATGAGTCTCCATTTGTTTGGACGCCACGGTGCGAGGCTGCCTTTCTGGAGCTAAAGGGTCGGCTTACCTCAGCCCATATCCTTGCTCTCCTGTCGGGGAAGGAAGGATTGTAGGTGTACACGGATGCTTCCTACCAGGGGATGGGTGTCGTTCTGATGCAGAACGTCCATGTGATAGCTTACGCCTCCCGTCAGTTGAAGAAACATGAGCAGAACTACCCGGTGTATGACTTGGATATGGAGGGCGGTTATTTTTGCCTTGAAGATCTGGCGACACTATCTATACGGTGTTCACTGTGATATTTTGTCGGATCATAAAAACTTGAAGTACGTGGACAAGCAGAAGGTGTTAAGCATCAGATAGAGACGTTGGGTAGAGTTTTTGTCGGACTATCATTACACCATGCACTACCATCCCGGGAAGGCAAACGTGGTGGCAGACGCTCTAAGCCGGAGAGCAACTACATCAGGTGCAGGTCCTCAGCTGATGGCCTTGGAGTTGGTGAAGATGTTGGAGGAGATGCATATATCCTTATTGTCCGAGGAGGATCCAGAGCTATATACAGAGTACCTGGCATCGATTACCGCCACCGATGACATTCAGGATCGCATCAGGGACGAGCAGAGGCTGGATGCGAGGGCAGAGTTGATATTCAGAGCCTTGGAGGAAGCCACGGTAGGGGATTACACCTTGAGGGATGGACTGCTATATTTTAGAGGCAGGGACTATATACATGCAGGAGGCCAGATTCAGGAGGGTATCATGTCGGAGGCACACTGTAGCAGATATTCAGTGCACCCGTCGATCACTGAGATGGAAGCAGACCTGAAAAAGACAATGTTTTGGCCGGGTATGAAGAATGATATTACATATTTTGTGATGCATTGTTAGTCTTGTCAGCTCGTAAAGGCGGAGTGAAAGAATCCGGCCGGGTTACTACAGCCACTTCCAGTGCCGGAGTGGAAGTTTGAGGACATAACCATGGATTTTATACATGGGCTACCACGATCTCGTGTGGGGAATGATTCGATCTGTGTGATTGTCGATAGACTGACGAAGGTGGCTAGATTCATTCTGATTGCGAAGGACGCTGCGATCAGTGTGCTAGTACGGAGGTTTGTCGAGCAGTTTGTGTGCTATCATGGGGTTCCCAGGACGATCGTGTCAGATCGGGACAGACGGTTTACGTCGAAGGAGTGGAGGTCAGTCCAGGCTCACTTGGGTTCTCGGTGGACATTCAACATGACTTTCCACCGCCGGACAGATGGACAGATAGAGTGCAGCAATCGAATACTGGAAGATCTTCTACGCCTATGCATTTTGGACCGCGGAGAGCATTGGGAGAGATGCAGCCGCTGATCGAGTTCTCGTACAATAATAGCCATCAGTCCAGCATAGGCATGGCCCTATATGAGGCTTTATATGGACGAAGGTACAGGACCTCTCTATCTTGGGTTCAGGATGAGGATCCGAGTGCACTCGGCTCAGAGTTTATGGACGACACTGACGATCAAGTTAGATTGATCCGGGACAGGATGTTGGAAGCCCAGATTAGGCAGGCCAAATATTATGATGTGCGACATCATTAAGTGGAGTTCTAGGTGGGAGATCGGGGTTTCCTGAAGATACGGCCGATGCATGGAGTCTCGCGGGTTCGCAGGCGGAAGAAGCTCAGTCTGAGATATATGGGGCCTTACATGATCCTGGATCGGATCGTCCCCTTGGCTTATAGAATTGAGCTGCCATAGGAGTTGGCGGGATTGCATGATGTCTTCCACATATCTTCACTTAGGAGGGCTCTACTATGCCCTGAGCAGCTGATTTCCACTGCAGACGGCCCGGTGGCCTCAGATCGATTAATCAGTATGGAGTCGATCAGGATCGACGATATGACGATGCGGGTCTTACACCGCAAGAAGGTTTCGCTAGTCAAGGTTCTGTGGAGAAACCATGGGCAGGAGGAGCACACTTGGGAGCCACAGGAATTGATGCAGCAAAAGTACCCGGAACACTTCGAGTCAGGTATACCTTCAACTCCTAGGGATGTTACATACTTTTACTTCCGTAGAAACCCCGTAGGCTTAACTTTAATTTTGGTGACGAAATTTTTATTTTTATATATTGGGATTTGTAACATCCCTCAAACAACTAGACCCCTAGGAATGGTTTTGTCATGACTGGGTCATGACAAAACAATAAGAAGCTCAAAGGACCAAGTGAACAAGGGACAAGGTGAAAATCACCTTAGTCTGCCTATAGGACAACCTCACCACCGAACTTAGGGCTTGACCTTAGGGCTTCAACTTGACTTCATGACCCCACCACAACACCCTAAACTCCCTTGAGTGGTCCATTGGTCCACTAAGGACCCAATGGGGACATGCAAAGTGGCCAAGTTGGCTTAAGTCCACCCTAACCCTAAATGGGTCAAACTGGCCAACTCGGGGCCAGTTGTTCGTTCCTTAGCCAAGAGGACCCCACAAATGCCCTCCTCACCCTAAAATGAGGTCAATGGGTCACAAAGGACCCATTGGGGTCAACCAAAGAGGCTAAGTTGACCCAAGTCAACCTTAGTCCTAAATTGGTCAAAGTACCCTTCCTAAGGGGAGGTGACCTCCAAAGTGCCAAGACAACCCTACCCAGCCCAACCTAGAATCTAGGGGAGTCCAATGGGTCACCAAGGATGCATTAGGGTTAACCCAAAAGGTCAAAATGACCACGGTCAATCCTAGTGTAGGATTAGGTCAACTTATCCCAAAAGGGCTAACCCAAGCTCAAACCCCACTTACTTGGGCTAGCCACCTCTTAATCATCTAATATTGGGAATTAGTGGGCTGCAATTAGGCTAGTGTGATGAACAATTTCGGCCATGAGGGGACAGGAGAGAAAAAACTTCAATTTCCCCATAAGGAAGGAGAGAGAAAGTGGGAGGGAGGAGCCATTCATGGCATAGGGAGGCCAAGAGACACCTTTGATGGCTGGATTCAACTCCTCTGAGGAAGAGGAGGAGTTTCCAGCCATTTCCTGGCCACCCCAAGCTAGATTCTCCCCCCCCCACCCACCACCATGGCCGAGAATGGCCTTAATGGCCATTCAGCCCACACCCTCCCTCTTCCTCACCTGGTGGTTATAAAAGGTCCACTGGACACATGGGAGTCATTTACAGCACTTGCTTCTTTACCTGTTAATTATGTGAATATATTTAAAATTTTAGATCTGAGGTTTAAACCATGCAAAAAAATTTGGGAGACTTTAATTTACTATTAATTAGCTACCTATTATTTTATCGTAATTTTATAAAACATTTTGCACGATTGTAAGGGCCACTTCATATACAACCTGGGCATTTGGATTTTTAGGAGAAATTTAATAAATGCCAAATTAATTAGGAAAATTCCAAGTTTTTTGGATTTAGGCTAAATATGTCATGACGGGCCTCCATTAATTATCTTAGGGAGTTTGGATGAGGATTTAGAGTACCCCTATCATGCAAGTCATATAGCGTAAGGTGGTCTATATTTAGTAAAACTGCGGAAATCGAGACAACATGGGGAATGGTCGTAGGACGATGGGATTGTGGTTTACTGATTTTGGAGAATTGGATAGATGTACACCACTGGA
Source organism: Platanthera guangdongensis (assembly GCA_039583875.1). Taxonomy (NCBI): domain Eukaryota; kingdom Viridiplantae; phylum Streptophyta; class Magnoliopsida; order Asparagales; family Orchidaceae; genus Platanthera; species Platanthera guangdongensis. Next base: position 134,868,047 of record CM077156.1, read on the forward strand.
AGCTGGGATGAGAGTGTTGGGTTGGCTAGGGTTAGGGGGTGCTCGGCATTGACCAACGATCGTCCTTCCTATGGAGAGAGAGAGAAAGTCAAAACACGCTATGGTTAGATCCAGAGTAATATTAAAAAGGGATCGGGAATCGGGTGTTAACTAAAAATAATAAGTGCCTTGCGAAAGGGAGCTTTGGGCTTCAGCCCATCGTTGTTCCTAGTGCCCTCGAGAGCCTCTCACGGGGAATACCTTGGGCAGTCCTGGGCTAACCTAAACCTTAAGTAAAATAAATATTTAACAACAACTAGTATAACTAGGGTTTTCACATTCACACACCCCAGTAGCTCGGGAGGTTGGTTATGTTAGTTTGATTAGTCATCCGAACGGTAGGTTCCGAAGGTAGATGTAACAGACGGGAAAGTCCGGGGAGCCGGTGGCTTGGAAGGATTTGGATACATAAATAAGGTGGTGGGTCTTCGGTATTGGACGCTCGTTCACACCGACGTCGATACGTGTACTCGGCGGGTGTGGTTAACACTTAGCCAAAGAAAGTCTGGTGGATATGGCCAGCACTATTACGTGGTGACTCTAGGTTGTGTCCTTCTAGATGCGTACATAAGGTCTAGGCCTAGTAGTGTGGATACCCGCCTAGGTCTTGGGGGCCCGACCCACTATCTCCATTTGCCACTATGGAGGTTCCTGGGAGTTAAGCTAGCTTCCCAAATGGGGGAACTAAAGGTCTGTGCGCATAGAGTCTTGTGCATGAATTGCACTTGTATGAATCATGTCATAACATATAACTACACTCATACTTGCATACAACCGACACCCCAACGTATAAATTGGTATGTGACTTTTAATACGATGCGAGCTTTGCAAAAGACCTATTAACTTATATGTTTGTGTGGACATTCATATAAGTTAAGGTTATTTACTTCTTAAAATGTTTTTCCTACATGTGTTGCTTTACTCTACTTGTTTACGTTAATGCTTACTATTGTAGAACTGCTAGTTTGTACCTATCTTCCTTAGCTATTTATACATTAGAAATTAACTGCTAGAATAGTTCCACCGTCACCTGTTTTGCTTACTTTTCACCTTCATAGCTTCCCTTTCCTCCTCCCCGCTTGGTGCCTAGGAGCCATGGGGGAGGGGTAAGGGATGATAAGATTTAGTCTTTTTGACTAACAGTTTTCAGACCACAACATTCCAGGGACTCCGGATTGGAGATAGGGAGAAGCAGTAGGGGACACAGCACCAGCAGAATATGGTGCTCATAGAGGTGGGCCAGTGTAGCATAGGAGCACCAGATACTGGTTCCGTGAGTGATTAGTTACTTAGCTTCCACGAATGTTATTGTGAGGATTTGATGTACCGGGCTTGAGCCCGTTTATATTTCCTTATATTGTTTTATTTCAGTACTTTTATTATATGTGGACTTGATGTGATCGTAAAGGCCGGCAGGAGAAGGCACTCAATACTAGGGTGATCATTCATAACACTAGCAGGATAACTAATAGGCAACTAGAGACTGTCACAGATCGAAATATCTTCATCCCACATATCATCTTCCAAATCACTAGGATATCCAAGCTCCTCAAAGTCACTAAAATCGTTAGTTAAATCGACCTCTCCCTCAGTGGCGGGCTCAGTCCTAGACACTACCTTAAACTCATCAGGAGAGTCAACGACCAGATCAGGTAGCATAGGGATAGATTCAAAAGGGACTACGAGCATATTTGGAATAGGACACACCATAGAATAATGATCAGATACGACACTAGACTCACATGTCGTAATTGTATGTCTGCCCCTACAGATAGGACTACTCTCACCCTACGGTCGCATGGAAGTCCTAGCAGTCACTTGTATAGAACTCAGGATAGGGGACCTCACCTTTACCTTTCCTCCATAGGTTGGTGTAGGTATGCTATGGGTAGCTCTACCAACCTGGTGAAAGGGTATATCCTGAGGGGAAATGTCACTCCTATGGTCAGGTGGGGTTCTAGTGCCATAACTATTCTTACTAACGGTTGTGGTGCTATTAGTATGAAGGTAGTCAGGATCAAATTGATCCGCAAGTAAGCTACGCATGTGTGGCCAAGCATATTGATATGTACCAACATGACGCTCTTCGTTTAACCAAAATACGCCAGCTTGACCTACTAACCGCTCTCGGGCGACGACAACCTTTTGTTGGTCGTCCCATACGAGGCAATCAAAATAAATTTCTATCCCCTTAAGCCAGTTTATAAAAATTTGACGACACCCATAAACATCATAAGTGGGTACCTCATTCCTAGTGGGAGGAAAAGTGTGGGGTTGCCTAAGGGGTGGTGTCACTTGGTTAGCCGTTAGTTACCTAAGCAAGTCCCTAATCTCTCGTATTATAGGTGAATGAACTGGTTTTCTAACATTCAACATGTATTCAGAAGATTTTAATCTGGAAACATTAACATCATATGCCATTTTCTAGTAGTGACGAGACAAAAAATTTTACTCGAAACTTGTGCACATGCAATGAAATAATGACTGATCCTTTAAAATTGTAACAGATGAAATTGTTTCCGCTAAACAATTAAGGCAATAAATATATTTTCTTGCTGAAAATAAATAGGACAATATTAAAAAAAAATTATTTTTTTTGTAGAAAAATAAAAATTTTAGGCCGCTATTTGCAGAACAAAAATAAAAATTTATTTTTATCGTTTTGGCAATCAATCGTGCATGTGCGTGTCGGCCTACTAATAAAAGGGAGAGGGTGACAATTAGGAAATTGATGTGAACCTCCCTCTGATAGCAAATTAATGTAGGCCTATTGTTCTGACGGATAAAACTACGCACACTTGGGTTTGACAATTAAAAATTAGATTTCGTAGCGTGCGAGATCTCTCTAAACGCCTACCGAATCTTCAACCAATTTAGCAATACACAAACAAAGGGACGCTACCCCTTTTTTAGATTGAACAATGGCTATAGACCAATGTTCGCTCAAGCGAATAAGACCTACCCGATCCGGACAATTAGCAATTCAGATTAAATTTACCCACAAGCATTCACAAAACCAACACGAGAGGATCCAGACTAAAATAGTGATTTAAAAGAAGAACAAAATCGATCCCCAATTAATTTAAAACGAGGTAGACCAAATCGCTTGAACTTGAGGGCAAATCAAGGATAATAAATCTTATTTCTACACGCGTTCACCAGATCAACCCAATCCAAATTATACAAAAATATTCGGAAGAAAACACGTTTGAAATTTCAGATTTAATTAAGCAATAATTTAAATATAAAGTAGGACTAATTACTAGCCTTTTACATCCACCAAAGCTAACAAATATTATAGAAGAAATCACACTAAAGAGGTTTAGAAATAGTTACCCAATCCCAAGAATTCCGTCCACAATAATGAGTGGAGGAAGCGCTCACGACAGTGGTTGATTTTATTTCCACACAAATCTACGGATACTCACCGGACGATGAAATCGCAGGCCGTTCTCCTTTGCAAGAAACCCTAGGAGAGGGAGTAACCTCGAAAGATAAAGAATTATTTTAGTGGAGAGAGAAAAGGTGGTCGGTTTTGGGAGGGAGAAAGAGGAAGGGCTACTCGGTTTGTTGGATGGAGAGGGTGGCCGGTTTTGGAAGGGGAATAGGGTGGTCGATTTGGTGTTGGAAGGGAGGAGAGGGCTCGGTTGGTGGTGTAGGTGGGTTGTTGAAATTTTGAAGGGGTGGGAGAGGGTGGCGGCTTGGAGGTTGGCTGAAATTTAGGGTGGGATAAGGAGCGTGCTCGGTTTTGGAAAGGAGAGAGGAAGGGTTGTTTTATGGTGGAGAACTTGAGGAGGGAGGACGAGGAGGAGAGGAGGTTAGGAAAATGGAGATGGGAAGGGAGGCGGCTGGCAGCCGAGAGAGGACAAAGGAGGGGCCGAACTTGGCAAGGAGAAAAGGAGGGGGAAAATTCACTCTTGAATTCTTAGGTTTTTTTTTATTCTTCTTCTCATAATCCTTTTACATCATGGCCTTTTATAAAGCTTACAAAAAGTAGGCTACATGCAGACCATATCAAAAAAAGAAAAATAAGGAAATAAATAAATATAATTCCAAATTAAAATAATGCAACAAGGAAATAAAAAAATATAATAAAATAATATAATTATTAGATTATAGTCGCGGCGATGGCGTTGTAGCGGTGATGGCGTTGTAGCGAAATTATTGTTGCGGCGATGGCGTTGTAGTGGCGATAGCGTTGTAGTGATGGCGTTGTAGCGGCGATGGCGTGCATCGAAATTATTATCGCAGCATCGTCCATCCGAGTCTTCAAACGTACGGTTTCAGCGACGATGAACATAATGCATGGACCCGACATATCCATGGAGCTCACCAAGGAACTCGTTAGCACCATCTGCAACGTCATCATGAACAAATGATGGCACATCATTTCCACCAATGAAACGGTCACGATCATCACGAGCAAGTGGCGGGAAAACGTCGCCATCACCTGACCTGAGACCCAGCTTCGAAAACCAGTATGCTCCCTCCAACTGGTTAAACAGCTCGTCAATCCTCGGCAGAGGATATGTGTTCCGGACCGTCAACCTATTCAGTGCCCTGTAGTAAATGCATAGTTGGAGTGTCTCATCCTTCTTCTTCATGAACAACACTGAAGCTCCCCATGACGAAGATTTTGGCCGGACAAATCTGGCTTCTACTATCTCCTGCAGCTTGCTTCAAAACTCCACCAAATCCTTCGGGGCCATCCGATGAGGAGCTCTGCATACCGACTTAGACTCCGACACGAGCTATATATGGAAATCCTTCTCTCGATGCGGCGATAATCTTGGCAACTTCTTCGGAAATACATCAGCAAAATCCCGCACTACTGGGAAACTAGGAATGGAGTCCTTGGCTTCGGCCATCTCAAACAGCACCTAATAGACCTCGTCTCCCTGTAGATGGGCCTTAACGACGTGAATAAAAGAGAGTAGAAGGCAAGAAGCTCGGACAATACCTTCGAAAGTTGGTTATGTGTCGCCGTATCTCAGCCCGACCCTCCTTACTGGGCAATCAATCTACGCATGGTTCCAAGTGAGCCATGTCATGCCAAGGATGTGATCAAAATCCGGCATCCTCAGGATCATTGTTAGGGCCTCGAAGGTTACATCATCAATGGTCACTCCCAGAACGCTCTTGACCGTAGAATGGATCACCTTCACATTGGGGAGACGCACCCTCCTGATGACTCCCTCAAAGCTCCCATTCTTGTCTATGTCTCTGATAAACTCATTCGAGTCAAAATTATATGATTTTTCCATGTCGAATAGGGTGCAGGCAGGCTCGCCATACACCATCACTATCCCAGAGTTAGTTAAGTTTTTCCTCTTAGATATCTAATTTTAGATACTTCCCTGATTCTACAGTAATATATCCATACAATTTAGCTTCTAGAAAATAAAGGAACTTTAAATCAATGGTGTACTGCTATCACCCACTTCGGGTTCCAGGGCTGAGCCAGATCCAATGCATATACCTACCCTCTATCCTGTCTGCAGTAAACACCCTGAAATCCACGTTCTCGGCCGCATACTTGACCACCAAACTACTGTGGAGGTGCGGCATCCTGAAGTGCTGGTAGGGGTGCTTTCCTCATGGGGCAGTTCCTCTGAATGTGTCCTTGCTGGTTGCACCTATAGCATATTGGTACCTCATCTACTATCCTCGCCATCTCTCGCATCTGTAAAGGCTGATGAGCCAACACTACTGGGTTCCTCTGCTCCTGTCTGTCCTCCTAGCGGGGTTGATCCCCATTCCTCCTTTCCCCAATAACACGACCTCTGGGCTGGTCCCACCTACCACCAATCACTGAGTCATTATTCGATCTCTTCCAACCCTAGACTGTAAACTGGTCTCCCTCCAGCTTCTTGGCCATCTCCAATATCCTGGCCAAGATCCCGTCAGAAATGAAGATGAAGGTCTGCCTCATGTCATCACGAAGGCCCTTATAGAACCTCTCCACATAACCCATGTCATCCATCTGATATGAGTCTTTAAATCAAGATAGATGTGTGAACTCCAGGTAGTATTCCAACACCATGCTGCTGTCATGCCTCAATTGCAGGAACTTGTCCTCCAACTCATCCATCGCCGACTGTGGTCCAAAATGCTCCGACAGAGGTGCTCTGAACTCCTCCAAAGAAATGTACGCACAATCCACTCCAACAAAGGTAGTGTTTAACAATGACTTCCACCATCTCTTCGTATTCGACTCCAAGCAAGAAATTGTCAAGGCTACTGCCTCCTCCATCAGGCATTGAATCTCAGCCAGCATCTCATAAATAATGTCTAGCCACTCCTCTGTACGGACTGTTGACTCTGTCTCGAGGTAGGATGGAGGAGAAAGCCCGCGAAAGTCGCTCAGCAACTTAGCCCCAGGATTTGGCTGTGGAGCAGGAGCCTGCTGAGCCCTGAAGTCCTTCATAATAGCCATTAGTGTCTATCCCATCTCCGTCTGCTGAAACGGAGTTGCACCCGGTCGGGTTGTAACTGTGTTCTTTGCTTAAGGTGTACCCTATTGAGGGTTAGGGTTCACCGAAGGATTAATCAAAATTCCAATTGTTAGCTGATTTACAAATGGAACTAATGAAGAAGTGGACTTTTGCCTGTGATTCCCCTTATTGGCACACAATTGCTTCTGCTACTAGTTTGTCCTCAAACTAATCTCGCGCGGGGTGGCCTAGAGTTTTGTGGATTTCTTCTTTTCGGATCGAGGTTTCCTCTGATACTAGTTTGTAAGACCCCCTTTTTTTCTACGCTATAGGGTCTTATGCACAAAATCGTTGTTTTACGGTGACACCAACACTCAGAGAGGTCGTCACTACAAAATGTCGATCCTGCTGGCATTAGTAATCACCAAAGAAGTAAAAGTATATGAAAGGAGACAATTAAGTCAAGTCCACAAATCACAATAGATATATAAATGAGCATGAAAATCACAGTAAATTCCACACGATATAGAAGCATAATAACAATGATAGAAGTACTGAAATCGAACAAAAAAATAGAAATGCAAACTGGCTCATGCCAGGTACATCATGACCTCACTACAACACTCTCGCGGAAGCTAAGTAAAACTAACACTCACGGATCCAGAGGCTTGTGCTCCCATGCTAGACTGGCCCATCTCCAAGTGCACCACAATCTGTTGGTGCTGCATCTCCTAATGTTACTCCTTGTCTCCCATCCAGAGCCCCTGAAATGTTTGGTCCACCGACCGTTAGTCAAAAATACTAAGCCTGATTTCTCCCACCCCTCCCCTAGTGGCTCCCAGGGACCGTGTGGGAGGAATGATAAGAAATCTATACAACCCTATATTCGTCGAGTGGGTTCTCCAGGCCGGGTGAGCGAGCCAAAGCAACCGGCCTATATTAGAACAGCTGGAAGGAGAATCCAGACGGTCGTCTTGCTCTCGCCAAAGCTTGGTGGTGGAGCTGCGCGAGCCAGCCCATCCAGCCCGCTCTCGCATAGGCAACCTTGTCTCCAGTTCATCTCAGAATAAGGGCTAGCGAGCCGCGGCGGCCCGGCTCATACTCGTATAAGGATAGAAGGCGAGCTGCAGGAGCCTGGCGGCATCCGCCTAACAGGGTGGAAAGTTGATGCGAGTTGACCTAGTGTTTGAGAAACACACCCCGTGGGGTCCAAGGGCAAATTTATCTGGATATCCTTGCTGGGGGTGCAAATAGCTTACCAGAACAGCGGAGTCACATTGTTGGCAGGCTACTTTTGGTTGCATATAGCCATTTAGAAATGCGGAGGTTGGCTATTTGTAGGCCATTTTCGGAAAACTATAAATAGACCCAAGGGAGTACCTCAGTCGGCACGTTTTACTTGTGCCCTTGTCTTTTAGCTCTTTTTGAGGTAGCCTTAACTCGGTATTTAGCTAAGGGAGGGGAAGCGCTCTAAGATCTTCCGGGTGTGTAGTCGGACCTCCATGCCGAGCCCTTGTGGCTGTCCCCTATTCTTTTTCCGTAGTCATTTGGCTCATGTGTGAGAAGTAAGTGTGTGATAACCCCTTCCCCAAGGGTGAACTCCACAGAGACCGAATTTTCGGTTTCAAGATTTTGGTGAAGTGAGCGTGGAGAGTGTTCAACATAGAAAATATTTGGCAAGCTCGATAACTGGAGGATCAGGGCAAGGCTCGGACAGGTCCGACTCGCCACCCCCTCCCCCTCTCACCACGTTCGGGATGTTTGAAGACTTCAGACATGAGGTGCTTAGCCTTGTCAGGTTCGCACTCGACGCACGAGCCAAGTTCTAGAGTCCAGCGATTCCAGTCATAGCCGTCCTTACTCTGGGCGAGGATGCTCCCGGTAGGTGAACTGGGAAGGAAGTTGCAGAGTAGGGGAGAGGATGCGAGCTCCCAGGGCGAGTGCTCTTCCTGGGCTTGGCGATCGTGGGCCGGTTCGGAAAAATTGGGATGCGAGACGCTCCAGTTTGCCCAGCAGGGGGAGACAACCCCTTCAGCGAGTTAGTTTCTTCTGCCCCTGTTCCAGAGGGGTTCAGGGAGCCCCGAAGTATTACTACACTGCAAAGGGAGACCCGGTTCAGCACGTCCAGTGGTTTGAGGAGGGTCTGCGTTGGTGGGAACGAGGAGCGGTGATGCTTGCCAAGCTGACATGCGTCAAAATTGAGAGGTGGATGATGCGGAGGGAGGTGGGGCAGAAGCAGACAAAGAATACAGGGAGGAGGATGACCAAGGTGAAGATGTCATTGAAGGAGATCGGTAAAAGAGGAGGAGAAGGCAGACAGAGCAGAAACATTATCGAGGAAGTAGAGGCAGCCGCTCTCAGTCCCAGTTGCAATCATCCGTTGGGAGCCCGGATCGTGAAAAGAATAAGAAGTAGGAGTGAATGTGACGGAGCACTGAAGTTGCTTGCATAGAGAGGTAATAGATAATAAATTACAAGGGAACTTGGGCACATAAAGTGTGTCCGCCAAGCGAAGAGATGGTGTGACTTGAACCATGCCCATGCCATGGACTGGGGAGGAAGTGTGGTCTGCAATGAGGACCGGGGGCATCCAGTCATGTGTTTCTAGGAGAGAAAAGCAGTGAGGATTGTCGGTCATGTGATTAGTAGCGCCAGAGACTATGAGCCATTTTCCTTGAGTAGCCACGTGGGTACTACAGGACATGGTGACTACGGAGGTAGACGTCCTCGAGGAGGAGGAGGGGGAAGCGTCACCCGATGGGCAAAGAGGAGCCATACAAGCGGAGAGAGAGAAAAAAAGGAACTCGCGCGAGTAGCAGGAAGGCCGCGCAAAAAACATGCAGAAGAGACCACGCAATCCAGAGAGAGGCCGCAAGATCAATGGAGACCGCATTGAACACGAGGAAGACCGCAACAGATAAAGAAGGAAGACCGCGTGAACAACAGAGGGAAGACCGCAGAGAAGTTGTGCGAACAAAGGAGATCGCACGAAGCAAAACAGGCAGGGAGGTCCCACGGATAACCAGATTCTATGCGAATAGAGGTGAAACCATGCAACAAGAGAGATCACAGGAAACTGGTCGCGATGACTTAAGGAAGGGTCGCGATGACTTAAGAACAAGAGCGGCTATAAAAGGATGGAGCGGGGACTAAGCAAGGTCGCGGAAAGGAGAACAGGTTGCAGTGCCTAAAGAACAGGTCGCGTCTAGATGAAAGGGTAACCGAGAGGTCGCACACACAAACGAACAATGACAAAGAGAGAAAGAAACCGTGCAAACATGGCGCAAATAGGCAGAAGAAACAAGCCGCGAAGATAGGTCACGAGAAGAGGAGTCAAGCCGTGCGGATAGGTCCTGCGGGCAAGGAGAGCCCACAAAAGCAGGAGGAAAAGATTGATTACTCTGATACCAAGTGCGAACAGACAAGTAGAAACCGGATATTGGAATAACAAAAATTTTATTATCAAAAAAGGTATCTATTACAAATGTATAGCCTCTCTTTTATAGAATAAAGGAGATGAGAGAGATTACAATTAAGCAATGTGGGACTAAATAATTACATGTGTAAGTGGTTTAACATAAAAACAAGCCGAACAGGATGCGTAGTTAGACGAATAGGCTAACCGCTCGGCAACCACCGGAAGGAGAGAACAAGCCGCTATGGGAGACCGTCAGACCGCCCGGTGTCCAAGTCACCTGAGACAAACCGTCAGATCGCTCGGACACCAGCAGCAATAGTTCGACCACCAAACTGTTGGAGAGAAACCGACAGATTGCTCGGTCTCTAATCCGCCAGAGTCAGACCGCCAGACCGCCCGGTTTCCATACAGTAATAGAGGATAAGTGCGAAGATCGGGCAGATGCTGGAACCCGGGGAGGGATCAGAGTGATCCATGGGGGTGGGGTTTGAGGCTTCCCGAAAGGAGAGCATCCACACCATATATTGAAGGAGCGTTGGCTCCACATACCAAACCCCATCCCCTAGAAGAGAAGATCACCTTCTCAAGGAAGGTTATGTTGGATCATGAAGATCCCTTTTGCGATGTGCTGGTCATCCTGATGGTCATCGAGAATTTCACTGTCTCTCGGATCCTCATCGACCACTGGAGTTCGATCAACGTCATCTTCAAGAAGGCATTCGATGCGATGAAAGTAGAGGCTAATAGGGTGCTAGCCTCAGATGGGCCCCAGTTTGAATTTTTAGGGAAGTGGAAGGAGGTGGAAGGAGGAGTGGGACTCCATGTTACTCTAGGGGGGCAGTCCCGTACTTGCAGGTTCGTCATCGTGGATGCCCGTAGTTTCTATAATGCCATCTTAGGACGACCCCTCGTCAACGCTTTCCCTGGCGTTCCCTCATCCTTCCACCAATGCATGAAGTTCAGCGCCGAGGGGTTCCAGGTCCGAGTCCGGGGTGATCCCAAGATGTCCAGGGAATGTTACATCACCTTCATGAATTCCATCTCCTGGTAGGAGGGATCCAAGGATATGGAGCAGAGGATGGAGGAGGTAGAGCAGGGGGCATATGGATAGGAGATGGAGGTGGAGAGTTGCACCTAGGTGGAGGTGGTACAAGGAGTCGGCCAAGGCAATAACCATGGAGGAGGCGGAGGAGGAGGTCCTTGTCCCCAGGAAGTGGGCCGTTGGAGAATGGGGAAGCAGTCTCCCTTGGAGGCTATGGAGGAAGTAGTGGAGATGGAGGTTCTCACCCTTAGAGGCAGGGTGGAGAAGGTTGAATCAGCTGGGGGCTAACCCAGCGTGGATCAGGAGAGTATGTTGGCATGCATCCAGAGGAATTTGGACATATTTGCCTTGAGCGCAGAGGATATGCCAGGGATCAACGTGGACGTTGATTGCCACCACCTCAACTAGGACCCGGAAGATCGCCCCGCCCAACAGAGGAAGAGGTCCACTGCAGACAAGCTAGCCAAGCCCATCAAGGAGGACGTGTCCAAGCTCCTAAAGGCTGGCTTTGTATCCGAAATACAATACCCCGGCTAGATCTCCAATGAAGTAATGGTAAAAAGGAGACGTTAGATGGTATATGTGTGTGGATTTTTCTTCACTTAATAAATCATGTCCAAAGTACTGTTATCCCTTGCCTCGGATCGACGTGTAGGTTGACTTAGCTATCGTCTTTCCTGTAATGAGCTTTTTAGTTGCATTTTCATGTTACCACCAAATCAAGATGCACCCCCCCCCCGACATCAAGGATGTCTCCTTCATCACGGGGGATGAGTGTTATAACTACAAAATGATGCCATTTGGGCTGAAGAATGCAGTTGCGACGCACAGGAAGATGATGGACATGGTCTTCTAAGAATAGAAGGGGAGGGACATGGAGGTGTGTGCGGATGATCTTATGATCAAGAGTCGAGACGTGGACTCTGACCTCCAGGACTTGGAGGAATCCTACACCACCATGCACAAGTATAAGATGCTGTTGAACCCCCTGAAGTGCAATTTTGGGGCTAGCACGAGGAAATTCTTTGGCCATCTCCTTACCCCCATAGGAGATGAACCAAATACAGACAAGGTCACGACAATCATGGAGTTGGGGTCACCTCGGAATGCCAAGGATGTGCAGCGGCTGATAGGAAAGTTGGCAGGGCTGAGCAGGTTCCTTTCTGGGCTGGGGAGAAGTGCTCTCCCTTATTCAAAGAGTTGAGGGAAGGAAAGAAGTTCGAGTGGACTGGGGAATACGAGGAGGTGTTCCGAGCCTTAAAAAGGCATTTGACCCAGGCTCCACTCCTCTAATGTCCAAATGAAGGGGAAGACCTATCACTATACCTTAGAGTGGTAGCAGAGGCCTTAAGGTCCGTCTTGGTTTGAGCAGAGGGGAAGAAGCAGCTGCCTATCTAATATGTGAGTCAGGTCCTGGGGAAGGCAGAGCTTCATTATCCAATCTTGGAAAAGCTAGCCTTTGCTCTGGTCATCTCGGCTCGGAGGCTCCAACCCTATTTCTAGGCACACTCCATCTGAGTGATGACAGACCATCCCCTTTGCAATATATTTGATGGGGTGAGTATTCGGGAAGGTTGGAGAAGTGGTCGGTGGAGTTGAGCGATTTCGATATTTCTTCTGTCCCCCGCCTCTCAATCAAGGTCCAAGCGATGTCTGACTTTCTGGCTGACTACGTGGTCGAGGTGGCGGTGGAAAAACTCACCCGCCCAGTCCCTTGGAAGGTAATGGTGGATGGCGATTCAGGGAGGCATTCCCTGGGGTGGGGGTGATCTTGGAGATCCCACGGTGAATGAGGATCGAACAAATGGTGGTGGTGCACTTTCCCATCACTAACAAACAGGCCGACTATGAAGCCTTGATGGCAGGGTTGCTCCTGGACAGGGAGCTGGGGGTGCAAGATGTTGAGGTCCTCACTGACTCCATGGTGGTGGCTACCCCGATTAATGGGGAGTTTGAGGCAAGGGAGCCTACCCTCTAGTAATACTTAGCGAAGTTGAAGGGAGTCACCGGCATATTCCAGACCTTCTCCATCCGAAACGTGCCCAAGAAAGGAGAACGAGCAGGTTTATCAATTGGCAAAGTATGGTCCTCAGGTGGGGGGTACCATCACTGATATATTCCGCCCTTCCATTGAAGAGGGAGAGCTGATGGAGGTGGATCAATACTGCTCATGGATGGACTCTTTCACAACATTCCTTTCCACAGGGGAGTATCCGGAGGGGATAGACAAAAAGAAGTTCCAGTACAAATCATCGTACTTTTCCATCCATGATGGGCAATTGTACAGAAGGACCCTCTCGTGGATGTTGACACACTGCATGACCGAGAGGGAGGTCCAGAGGATCTTGGAGGAGCTCCACTCCGTGGAGTGTGGGAGTCACTCCAAGAGTCAGATCCAGTAAGTAAGGATTGTCAGGCAAGGGTATTTCTGGTCTAGCCTGGGCCACGATGCTGCAGAATTCACGAAAAAGTGCCACAAGTGCCATTTCTTTGCCCCACTCCAACTGCAACCTGCCCAGCAGCTCAGGAGTATCACGAAACCTTGGCCCTTCGCCATCTAGGGAATGGAAATGGCGGGGCTATTCCCCCAGGCCAGCGGGCAGAGGAGATTCTTGCTCATCTTGATAGAATATTTTTCTAATTGGTTGGAGGTGAAGGCGCTGTCCAAGGTGACCTCCCAGGTTATCAGGAATTTGGTGTAGGGTGAGATCATCTGCTAGCATGGGATGCCGCAGGCCATTGTCAAGGACAACGGGCCTCAGTTCTCCAGCACCAAGTTCTTCAGTTTCTGTGGGCAGCTTGGGATTGGTCTCAGGTTCGCGTCAGTCCATCAACACAGGAGCAACGGGCAGGTGGAGGAGGCAAATAAGATCATTATAATACTCCTGAAAAAGAAAGTTGAAAATTTAAAGGGTAGCTGGGTGGAGCAGCTTTCTTCGGTTCTTTGGGCCCTGAGAACCACTCCCAATACGGCCACAAGAGAGACCGCCTTCAAGCTGTCCCATGACTACGAAGCAGTACATCCCATAGAATTTGAAGTCCAGACACCTCGGGTGGCAGGGGCCCGAGAAGGCAGGGAGGAATGAAGAGAAGAAAACGAGGAGGAACTACGACTCTCCCTTAACATGGTGGAGGAGCTGTGTGATCTCTCCTCCATCCGACAGGAAGAAGTAAAAAAATAAGAATGGCTAAGTACTTTGACAAGCACGTCAGGGTCAAACAATTCGGGAAGGGGGACTTGGTCCTAAAAAAGGTGGATGTAGCGAGAAGATCAGCCGTTGTGGGGAAGCTCAACCCCAATTGGGAGGGTTCGTACATTGTGAAAGAAACATTGAAATCACGAGGGCATCACCTCCGGAATGTGGAGGGCGAGACCCTAAGTCTCACATAGAGTGGTGATGACTTGAAGTGCTTTTAAACTTAAGCCATGTAAGTGATGTCTTTTCTCTAATAAAGCTTCTTGATTTGTCAATTATCCTCCAATGATCCTTGTGAGTAGGTGAAGAGTTCACTTAGCAGATACCGACGTCAGGCTCCCACCTAGCTGACAGGACTGGATATCACTTGAGAGAGTCTACCTAGAACTCTAGCAGATCCCGCTACCAGGCTCCCATTTAGCTAGCAGGGCTGGATGTCACTCGAGAGAGTCTACCCAGACCCCAAGTAGATCGCACTGTCAGGCTCCCACCTAGCTGGTAGGGGTGGATGTCACTCGAGAGAGTCTACCTAGACCCCGAGCAGATCCTGCTGCTAGGCTACCACCTAGCTAGTAGGGCTGGATGTCACTCGAGAGAGTTTACCCAGACCCCAAGCAGATCCCACTGCCAGAGTCCCATCTAGCTAGCAGTGCTGGATGTCACTCGAGAGAGTGTACCCAAACACCGAGAATATCCCGCTGCCAGGCTCCCACCTAGATGGCAGGGCTAGATGTCAATCGAGAGAGTCTACCTTAATCCCGAGCAAATCCCGCTGCGAGGCTCCACCTACCTGGTAGGGCTGGATGTCACTCGAGAGAGTCTACCTAGACCCCGAGCAGATCCTGCTACCAAGCTCCCATCCAGCTGGAAGGGCTGGATATCACTCGAGAGAGTCTACTCAGACCCATAGCAGATCCAACTACCAAGCTACCACCTATCTGATAGGGATGGATGTCACTCGAGAGAGTCGACCCAAACTCCGAGCAGATCCCGCTGTCGGGCTCCCTCCTAGCTAGCAGGACTGGATGTCACTCGAGAGAGTCTACCCAGACCCCTAGCAGATCCTGCTTCCAGGCTCCCACCTATCTAGAAGGGTTGGATGTCACTCGAGAGAGTCTACCTAGACCAAGAGTAGATCCCGCTGTCAGGCTCCCATCTAGCTGACAGTGCTATATGCCACTCGAGAGAGTCTACCCAGACCCCAAGTAGATCCTGCTGCCAGGCGCCCACCTAGCTGGCAGGTTAGATGTCACTAGAGAGAGTCTACACAGACCCTGAGCAGATCCCGCTGCCAGGCTCCCACCTAGCTGGCAAGGCTGGATGTCACTCGAGAGAGTCTACCCAGACGTCAAGCAGATCCCACTGCCAGGATCTCATCTAGCTGGAAGGGTTGGATGTCACTCGAGAGAGTCTACCTAGACCCCAAGCAGATCCCACTGTCAGGCTCCATTCTAGCTCGCAGGGCAGAACAAGTGGTCTCGATGAATGTGATGATATCTAAAGCCGGGACCCAGACACTCGAACTTATGGAGGCAAATATTGCAGGGTTTCCAGGATGAGATAGGAAGGTCGGCGAACCGGAAGTGCTGAGCCAAGACTATGGTTCGGCGAGGCGAGCTCTCGGGACCCAACACAATTGTAGAGCACGTGAAAAGCGATCAAGGGTGCGAGAACTCAAGCTACATCGCAACCTCATGGAGCCCAACTCGCACAAAGCCAGGAGACTTTTGTGCGAGCCGAGTTGTCTCACCTCGTCAATCTCACAAGCAGCATGGAGAATCTGGACTAAGGAGATGGGTCACCACTCGTGGTTCAGCTAACTAAGACCCCTATGTTTCCTGAGCTAAGTAGGGAGTGGGCGTGCTACCTCGCCAACGAGACACGGGTTCGGAGGCAGCGATCGGGAGAGTCGTGCCAAGCCGCGAGTATGAAGCAGAAAGGGAAAGAAAATGACATCAAATCAGAATAAGTACATATCATTGATTGGTCAAAAATAGTTACACAAGTTTGTGGCTCAGTCCGCGTCTACATTAAGAACAAAAAAACAAGAGTCATGGCGCGGGGATTCAGTGAGGCGAGGCCATGGGCGGCGAGCCACCTAGAGAGGTCGATAGGACTCGTCACCCGGCTTTGGTACCAGAAGGAATAGTTCTGGTACCACCTCACTCCCAGAAAGTCCCCCGCATTCACTCGTAATAAGGCTCCCCCGCTGCAACGTCTGGAAGGTATACTTGGCAGCCTCAGCGACATTATTCTGAATCATCTCCTCCAGCTCTTACTCTGTCTAGTTCATGAGCTGGCAACCACTGCTGGAGGGAGGTGGAGGGGCTGCGGCTTCTAATTCCCTCACCCGCACTTGCAAAGCCCCTTTTTCCTTATCCAGGGAGGCGATCTGGTAACTTAGACGATTGTCCGTCGCCGCATCCTGCGAAAAGGGATGGAACAAACTTAAGAAAAGAGGAGAATTTTAAAACAACAAGCACAAGTTTCGGGACTTACCACCCCTCCCAGGTAGGTGGCAAGGACGGCATCAGCCGCATCCGCCCTCTTCCTCTAATGCTTCACTTCCTCCTGGTTGAGTTGGCAAGCTTCTTCTTTTTCGTCGACCAGCTTTTTGAGTGAGGTGTGTTTTCTCCTTCTGGGTTCATCACTGTCATACCATGTGGGACAACTACAGGTTGCGGAGCTGGGAAACCGCGCTCTCATGAACTAGCACCAGTGTGTACTCCTCGTCAAATATCGCGGCGTCTTCTCGTTCATAGAGGCCGCACGAGAAGTTGTAGGCCTCCCCGCTAATGGTCTCCTGTTTTAACCAGCTCGGCAACAGTGTGGAGATGGTGGTCGGGTTCTCCTCAGTATCCTATTGGAGGAGGGGAACACCGAGCTCATCTAAGAACCGCTCGCCGAGACTAAAGTTGTGGTGCCCTTTCGGCACTAGCTTCGCGGAAGGTTGCCCCTCTCCCTGCATCCTGGAGGTGTCGGCCGCCTCGTTAGGGGAACCACTGGTTGAGGCGGCCGCGGGGGCGGGATCCTCGGTTGGCTGGACCGCCTGGGCCTTACCTTTCCTCTGTACAGCGGTGGATGTATCGCCTGCATTCTTTGGCTTTTTAGGCAGCGGAGGCGGTAGAGGATGTTCGCGGCTATGCTGCTTCTGGACAGCTGGGGCAAGGGTCTTGCAACGTGCGGCAGCTGTGACCTCGGCACGGGCGAGCTCGCTGGAAGCGACTCGCACACTCTCATAGGGAGGGTGCAAGGGAATGTCCCGCTCGCCAGCAGAAAGGGAATTATGACAGGAAAATAATGAATAAAAAAGAAAGAAGCGTGGGTAGCTTACCTCCCTAGGGTGGAATGGGGGCGAGGTTGTCGAAATTCCTGCGCCGGAATGCGACCTTAAAGTTCTTCCCTGTGAAGAACCCGCACAGCTCAGCTTCATGACCCTCCAAGCTAGGGGCGGTAGCTCGCCTCACTGAGCTGGACTGGAGAGAAGGGGACGTTGCTGAAGTCCCCCTTGAAGAAAACTAACTTCATCAGCCAGTTGTGGCTCTTGTTGACGGTCTCCCTCACTTTAACGTGGTTGCTGAAGAAGTAGGCGGCTCCGTCGTTGTTCGCCCAAAAGGAGAATAGCTTGTGGAAGACTGCGAGACTAAACTTGATGCGCTCTTCCCGCAGGAAGAAGGAAAACCTGACCACCTTAGGGTTCTTATGGTCGGGGACAACCCTAAAGTATTTCAGTATTTGGCGGACCTCTAGCAATAGGGGAAGCTGGAGGCCCGCATCAAAGTGCACCGTGGGGATGGAGAGCTCCTCGCTATAGAGCTAGTTAATTTTTTCTCCCTCCCCGGGTCTCCTCTCCACGAAGCCATTGGTGATGTAATCCCCGATTGCACCGAAGAACTCGCTTTCGAAAATTGTGGCAAAGGAGTTGTGCTCGAAGAAAGTCGAGGCACACATGCTCCGCCCATCAATGTCGGCACCACCACCACCTATCTCGCGAACTGTTAAACGGGACACTGTAGTTCTCGCGAGGAGCAGCCAAGTCGGGAGTCACAGGAAGTCGATAAGGAACCAGGGTCTTAAATGCGTTAGGTAAGAAAGGGCCGGCAGGGCCTATTTATAGGAAGAAAAAGGGCGGGAAAGTGTTCCGCGAGCGGGAAAAGTGCGAAGAGCAAAATATTCCCTGACACTTCGACATCCGGACCGACTGCGGACTCATACCAGCTTGCTGCCATACCATATATGTTATTCAGCAATGAGCTGCACCGACTCGCGTTGGCCTAAGAGGGTGGAAAACCGCGATTCGCACCCGCCAAAATCAGTAGGCGAGCCTCTTCGACTCACGTTCATTAGATGCTCGGCATGATGCCTCCAATACAAGGTAGGCGAGCTGGGCGAGCCGGTCTAGTAGTCTCGTGTTCGCTTAAAGGAGGGGTAGGTGAGCAAGGGCATCTCGTCTGCACTCTCCCAAAAATAAAAGTAAACTTGGTAATCATAAAAAGTATGCAACGAACATTAGCCCGTTGGCGGGCAAAAAGTCTTAAATAATTACAAGAGAAAATTCGATGTCCTGAAAGAAGATTATTACGCGAGTTGGTATGTTGGACTCGGGCCTGGCGATCGGTGGCGGGGAGGGGATGGGTGGCTCAGTACTGGATCGACTTCCACCTTCCCCGCCCCCACATCCCGGATTGAGGCGACACGCGAGGATAGAAGTATTCGCGAACCGACATCAATTCACGCTAGGCCACGTTGACCTGCTCCGTGGCGTGCATAAGCTGCTAATCCGCCCACATGATGTGCACCCCCGGAGAGGTAGTCTGATACCTGTCAGTTGGGTGCCTCATGCCCTCCAGGATGGCGAACCGCTCCTCCGCCTCGATGTTGTCCTCGTCTACACTGTAGCAAACCTCCTACAACAGCAGGGATTGTTTTTGAAAAATTTATGTCACCCGAATCTTCATCCCCTCACCATCCA
Source organism: Platanthera guangdongensis (assembly GCA_039583875.1). Lineage (NCBI taxonomy): Eukaryota > Viridiplantae > Streptophyta > Magnoliopsida > Asparagales > Orchidaceae > Platanthera > Platanthera guangdongensis. The sequence continues at coordinate 134,887,149 of CM077156.1, forward strand.
GCGGGTCGCCTAGATATTCTGAGATATGATCCATGTTGGTGGGAGGTGAATACCCCTAGCTGATGTCAACGTCGGAGGTGGAGATCGCGTTGAAGCCTACATAGGGAAAGGTCAGAAAAATCCAGCAGTCATAGACAGGCAAGTATTCAAACTCACCGAGAGTCGGTACGACGCCCGTGCCGTCAGACAGCCAGCCCTGAAAGGGCCCTCCTTCAAAAACTACGAAGGGTTTCACCAGCCCACGGGCAAGTGGCGACTGGGAAATTGCCGGAGAAGCATGCCCCTAGGCCGAAGGGCTGGCGGCCCGCACGGTTATCAGTGGGATGGAATGACCTCGCTCCCCTCTATCATCTCCATCTTCGTGAGGCGTCTCATGCAGAAAAATGAATCAGAGGCAGAATAACAAATCAGACAGAAGGTTTACATACCTCACAGGCGACCTCGGCACCAGTTGCCGAGCTGGACCCCGGGAGGTCATTTGTAGGAGACTTCCTGACGATCTTCCCTTTCTTCTTCCTGAAGAAGGGGTCGGGCGATCCGCGTACCAACCATGGGGCGGCGTCGAGAACTTGCCCCCTTGTCCCCACCATTGCGGCCGCTAGGTGCGCTCGCATCTCCTCGGACACCGACATCGTCCAACTACAGTTCACAAGGAGGCTTACAGGAAGGCGGTATTTCACCGAAAGGCTTGGTGGCATATTTATAAAATACCAGTGGTACCCACCAGAAGATTCTCTACAGCTCAACAAAGCCCTCATCGAACATATGGGGTTGGATGATTCTTTACGAGCTTTGTCAAGCTCAAAAAGAGCAGGATTGTGTAAAACCCCGTGTTTGTCGAGTGGGTCCACCAGGATGGGCGAGCGAGCCAGAGCAACTGGTCTGCGTCAGAACATCCGGAGTGCGAATCTAGACAGCAAGCTTTCCCTCGCCAAAGCTAGGTAGGCTAGCTGCATGAGCCAGCCCATCCAGCCCGCTCTCGCATAGGCGACCATGTCGCCATCCCTCCTTAGAATAAGGGCTGGCGAGCCGCAACGGCCCGACTCACACTCGCCTAAGTATGGAAGGCGAGTTACGGGAAACATGTTGTGGCCACCCAGCAGGGAGGCGAGTTAACCTCGTATCTGAGAAAAATGCCGTGTGGGGTCCAGAGGCAAAATTACCTAGATTTCCTTGTTGTGGGTACAAATAGCTTACCAGAATAGTGAAGTCACGCTGTTCGCAAGCCACTTTTGGCTGCATATAGCCGTTTAGAACAACGGAGGTTGGTTATTTGCAGGCCGTTTTCAGAAAATTATAAATTGACACAAGGGGGTACCTCAGAAGGCACATTTTACTTGTGCCCCAGTCATCTAATGCTTTTTGAGGCAGCCTTAGCTCGACATTTGTCTAAGGGAGGGGAAGCACTCTAAGATCTTTCGGGTGTGTGGTCGGACCTCCACGCCGAGCCCCTTGGTTCTGTCCCCTATTCTTTTTCCTTAGTCATTTGTTTCACGAGTGAGAAGTAAGTGTGCGATCAACCCTTCCCCAAGGGTGAACTCCACAGAGACCGAATTTTCAGTTTCAACAAAATCTATGAGAATTGAGAGTACAAAGAAGGCAAGTGACGACTAACCTAGCAAGAAAATGAGTTAAAGAACAATAGCTATAAAGCGATAACTTAAGCAAGTAAAGTGCATAGCAGTAAATATAGTAAAGTGAACAAACTATATTAAAAGTAACCATAATTTATAAGAGTGCCCATACAAACTTATAGATTAAGGGGTCGTTTTGCAAGGCCTATCGTATAAAAAGTCTCATACCAATTTATACGATAGGGGTATGGGTTTAAATGCAATGATGACATGATATGCTATGTTATGCTGGTTTAATGATATGTTCATACAAGTGTAACACACACATGCAACTCTATCTGCACAGACCTTTAGTTCATAGGTTTTGGAAGCTATCTTCACTCCCAGGAGCCTCCGTAGTGGCCAACGGAGACAGTGGGTTGGGCTACCCCACTCATTGGTATGTATCCACACTACTAGGCCTAGCCCTTACGTACTCCGCTGAAGGACACACCAGAGTCACCACGTACTAATGCTGACAAACACTCCAGTCTTTTCCGTGGCTAAGTGTAAACCACACCCGCCGAGTCATCCTATCAACGTCGGCGTGAATGATCATCAAATATAGAAGACACACCACCTTATGCATAAGCAAACATGACATCCCAAACTTTCCGATCCATCGGCTCCCCAGACTAACCTGTCTGTGACATCTACCTTTCGAGCCTTTGGCTCGCCGGGCTATCTTGCCCAATTCCACAACCACCAAGATTATCGCTCGGATAACCCAAACAAGCTAACCTCCCGAGTCATCTAGGTGAGTGAAGATGTAGCCCTAGCCTTTACTAATTTCTCTTTAATATTTTAGTATTATGGTTTAAGGTTAACCTTGGACTGCCCAGGGCATTCCTTGTGAAGGGATCTCGTGGGCACTAGGAACTACGATTGGCTGAAGCCCAAACCTCCCTTTCGCAAGGTACTTATTACTATTGGTATCTAACCATGTCCCAATTTGTTATCATTACACTTGAATTAGCTCTAATCATATTTAGACTTTCCCACTCCAAAAAAGGACGGTCCACCGTCGATCCCGAGCACATTCCTACCCTTGCACAACTGGGCTCACAAAACCTACCGTCTTTTGGTGACCCTATATATTCCAACTAGACCAGGTACACCAACTACCCTTTCCCATGCATGTTCCAAACGCTTCCCTACTTTTACGATCTCTACTATGTGCAGACTAACTAACCTACATGATGTGTATGAATGATGACCCCTTCAAATATTCATCCAAATGATCTAAAATTATTATTGGGGGTTTATCATGATGTTTTAGGAACAGATCAAGAAGATTATAATTTTCCTACTTTATTGGGTATGTATTATAATTTCTACAAAGTCAGGCTTCATGAGCTTTTGAACACCAAGTGCACTTTTCTGAATAGGTATGGCCTTAACCAAATTATAATAAACTAATAATATAAAAATAACAGTAAATACCAAAAATCCCAAATTTTCCAACGTATATTTGACTTTCAACAAATTATGGAATAAAAAACTACAATATTGAGATAAATAGGGGAAAATTAGAATCATCCTTTCAAAAATTATGAGAAAATGTTTGGATGATACTAACGACTAGAAAGAGCTATTTACCAAAATTTACAATTTTGAAACACTATTTGGTCACATAAATGAATTATATTAAAATATTAGAGAAATTGGCACATATGAAGGAACCTATATGAAAAGTCTATCAATATATTTATAAAAATTCGCAGAGCATTATTGTGTCCTAAAATGTTCCCAAACCAAGTTTTATCATTATCCAGCTAGCAAATAACCCTAAAACAATTATCTTGAAAATAAATCAAAATTAGGGTTTATGAATAAAGTACCATGATTACTAATCCAATATTCACAATACAATTTCTAGGGAACAATATCATCTAATCAAGTTCACTACCTAAGTTTCAAGACTATCCAAATTCATTTGGGCCAAAAATTAAATATTGGCCCTAAGTTCCCTAAATTATCCATATCTATTTCAAGGAAAGTATATGTTCCTAAAAGTCCTACAATAACTCTTCTAGAGCTTATTTTTACCGTATGAAGTCACCAACCAAGTTCCAAGACAATCCAAGGAAATGTAGTCGCATGTCCTTCACTACGCCCCAAACTTCAACCATAAGGCCTATACTAGGGTCTTTGGGCATCTTCACCCCAATACTCTCAAATTATCTTGAGCGGGCGTATTAGATGACTTCGAGATAGTGGCGTAAGTTTCAAATATTTTGGATGGGGTTTGCCACTCAACCCACCAATTTTACTCTTGCCATATTTTTGCCCATGAGGGACAAAGTTTTGGTCACATCAATACCTAATCAAACCAGCCCTAATGGTCACTCTCCAAAATATTGGGTGGTTTTGAGGTCATTATACCCCTTAATTAAATCATACATGTTTTACTAAATGTTTTCTAAAGCTATAAAAAAATGTATTCCTAAAATTCCAATTTTTGGATATGTCTGAGGTGTACATGAGACTAACATATGATTCAAATTTCAAGGCATTTGGAGGAGTAGTTTAGTGGGGGCACAAAAATTTGTGTCTGTTAACCCTAAGTATAGTTGGCACTATTTGGTGGACTGTGGTCAGACCATAACCCAAATTGATTGAAATAAATTTTAAAATAAACTAGACTCAAAATGCTACAACTTTGATGTTAACCATTTTTCCAGAAACAGTCTCTATGTATTTTTAACAATTAAATCAAAACATTGCCAAATATGTGACAGAAAATGAAATAATAATATCATTTACTATAGTATTAAAATCTGGCGCACAAATCTTGAGGCACCAGATAAACGGCATCAGGTCACCTTCCTCCTTGAGCCAACTACTCACAACATCCTGTCCCGGGCGATATTGGGTGTTGATTTCCCGGCCAAGTGAGTGTCTCCCCGGCCGGCCAATGCCACCACCACCTTTGTTGAGTTGGTTGCCGGCGATAGTCGGTAGTAGGTCGGCCAGAGGTTGCTGGAATCGGGTTTTTGGCTTGGATGAAAAGGTGTTTTCGTCCACCTCGATCTAAGGCTAATTGGCCGCAAACATTGTGGCAATCAGAAGTGGATCTATCCACTAAGAAAGGAGAAGAGGATATGACCTGTTTGGGGAGTTGTTTCCTTGACGATCTCCTAGTCGTTATGGCCGGATTTGAAGCTTTCAGGTGCTCTGCAGCAACACTACCAGAGCCTTCGATTTCTTCAGGGAAAGAGTGGAAATCACTCCTCACATCCGGGTGGAGCTTTTAAAAAAATCAAATGGGGGAGAGGGATGGCCATGGCTTCATTGGTATTAATGGCCATCAGTGGAGTTTTAGGCCAACTGAATACTCTGCATTCAGCCACAGATGTGGTCGGGAAAAAAATTTGATCTACTATAACTGATATCAATTGGGAGAGAGATAAGGGGTCAAGGGCATTCAAACACCATGAATGACTATTTTCTCTCTCTTCTCTCTCTCTCTCCTCCAATTTGAGGAAACTCCTATTTCTCTCTCCTAGTAAACTCCTTCAGAAATTGAATGTCTAATTATGTAATTATCAGCCTCCTAAAGCTAGTGGGCCACTCAAATTGGGATTAGCCCAAGTGGATTGGGCTTGAGCTACCCTTTTCTCCACTTTTTGGGCTTGGCTAACCCTAACCATTTAAGCCCAGCCCTAGGTCATTTTGGGTGATGTGACTTACAAAATGGGGTTTAAATGATCCAATTTACATCACCCTGGTGCACTTGTGGCTTGGTGTAGCCCAATTAGGTCAACTTTTGGCAATTTGACCTAATTAGGGTTTGCATTGATCCTTGGTCAACTTGACCTCTTTGGTTGACCCTAATGGGTGGTTAGTGACCCAATGGACCTCTTAAATGGTTAGGGATGTTATGGTGGTCTCCTGCAGTCATGTTGAAGCCCTAAAGAAAAATCCTAGGCATGGTGCTTGAATTGAGTTATTTGCAGACCAAGGTGATTTCCACCATCATGTCTTGGTTCACTTGGTCTCTTGAGCTTCCTAGGGTTTTTTCATGACCTAGTCATAGAAAAACCACTCTTAAGGGTCTAGTTGTTTGAGGGATGTTACGGTTCAATAAACGATGTTGGCAAGCAAGAAATTCAGCTAAGTCCACAAGCGTTAAGTGAGTAATGCTCACTCAATGCCATATAACAAAAGGAGCTTAGTGTAGCTTAGATAGTCTAAGACTAACTATTGGCTGAACAAATATGTCGCTAAGTCCACAGGCATTGAGTGAAGTCAATTCACTCAACACCATAGAGTTGAAAGCTTTGAGTAATACACAACTTGCCAAATCCTGGGAAGAAACAGGCAAAAATGTGTCTAAGTCCACAGACGTTGAGTGAAGTATACCCACTTAACGTCATACGACATAATTCGTTGATTAAGACTTAAATAGTCAAAGCCACAAAAAATCTAGGTTGATATTTGACCAAGTCCATAGGCATTGAATGTAGCTCACTCACTCAATGCCCTGTGATAAAAGCGTTGACTGAAGCCTACTCACTCAACGCCACATCAATATAATTGACAGATACAGAAAGCATTGAGTAAAGAAGCAACTCTAAACGCTTCCTAGGCGGGAAAAGTAGACAAGTCTAAAAGAGTTGAGTGAAGGTTATTCACTCAACGACAAGTGATAGAAACATGTCTAAGGGCTTTGGCATTGAGTGAAGGTTACTTACTCAATGCCTAATGACAAAAAACATTTCTAACTATTTTAGCATTGAGTGAAGGTTGCTAACTCAACACCTAGTGACAAAGAATTTGTCTAAGTATTGGGGAGTTGAGTGAAGGTTGCTTACTCAACACCTATGCTTTAATGCTTGATTTTGACTAAGTCCATAGGTGCTGACGTCAACAACTATCAACAAAATTCAAAATGTTGCGGGAAGGCTACAATACTCTACAAACGGCACCGCAAGCCTACCATACGACTTTTGCAGTTAATGCAAGGTTGCAACGACCAAATCCTTGTGTGCGCCCACATCTCAAAGAGGCGTTGAGTGACAGAATAATAAAGGAAGAGTTCTGATTGAAGAAAGAAGATTTTCACACATACAGCTGGCAGTCATCTTCTTCCTCATCATTGTTATAGAGGAGGAAGAACAGAGTAAAAAGCAGCTGGTCTGAAAGCTCATCCAAGTTAGATATTTTCTTCTTCACCGACAACAACAAGTCTAGAGAAAATCTCTGAGGAAAAGGAAGCAGCCAAGGTGTAACCCGAGCTGCTGGATCTGGGATCTAAAGCAAGTTAGCTAGTGAAATTTTTACCTACACAAGAAAGTTCTGAAGGCTTACTTTCAAAGTAAGAAGAAGAAGCTGAATCACCTGGTTTCAGCAGTTTAGAAGATAGGGTTGAGCTTATCTCAGCTCAAGAAGCAGTTAAGGGAAAAAGCCCCAGCTGCAGTCACTTCTAAGTTCAAACCAGCCTTATCCTGAAGATCAACTTCTGGAGTTTTGAAGAAGAAAGAATTGAGGTTCTGGTTCAGTCCAGAAAGTAAATAAGAAGCAGAGCAGGTTTTCCAAGTTGCTTCTAGCCCATGCAAATCCATACATGTTGCTATGAAGGAGTTTGGGCAGAGAATATCTCAGCTCAAGAAGTAGAAGGATCCTAGAAATTTCTCTAGAGTCAAATTAACTACACCCGCTTACACACTGTATGATCTTTATAAGTTCTGAGCTGTAGGACTTAATATATAAAGGCTGGGTACAGGATCCAAGTTTGGATCTGAGTTATAGGATCACTTGTTGATCGGAGGTAGGATTTTGTTGAGAATCTATGTGTAGGGATTTGGCCTGAGCTATAGGATTCAAGTCTAAATCTGAGTTGTAGGATCATGCTTGGATCTGAGGTAGGTGATTATTTAATCACTGAGTAGTAGAGCTTTTGAGCTTGAGATAGGAGAGTCATTAGCTCTATGTTGAGGGCACTTGTGCCTGGGTTATAGGATCCTTTGGATCTGAGGTAGGGCCATTATGTCTGAGATGTAGGAGAGTCTTTCTCTCTGAGATAGGATCTTTTGTTGATTTGATGTAGGTTTGTTCTCACAGCCTGAGTGGTAGGGTCTTTTGCAGTTGACCTCCAATGTGCTCAACCAACCTTGCCCAGGTCTTCCTAGACCTAAAGTGAGGTCAATGGGTCACTAAGGACACAATGAGTTTAGTCCTAGAGGCCAAGTTGACCCAAGTCAACTCAAGCCCCTAATCCGGTCAAAGTACCCTTACTAAGGGTAGGTGACCTCCAAAGTGCAAGGTAACTCTACATAACCCTTCCTAGACCTCAGGGGAAGCCATGGGGTCACCAAGGACCCCTTGGGGTCAACACAAAAGGTCATGTCCACCCAAGTCAACTCTAGCCCCAAAGTGGTCAAAGTGCCCTAACCAAGGGTCAAGTGACCTCCAAGGTGCCAAGTCAACCCTACCCAACACTACATAGACCTTAGGGGAGGCCAATGGGTCACCAGGGACCCATTGGGGTCAACCCAAATGGCCATGTTGACCAAGGTCAACTCTACCTTACGGTTAAGTCAAATTAGCCAAATAGGATAACCCAAGCTCAAGCCCATTTCCCCCACTTGGGCTAACTTTATTTTAATTAATCATAATGATTTTATGGGCAGCAAATAGGCTAGAGTGATTAACAAATTCGTCCATGAGGGGGCAGGAGAGAGAAAACTCCAATTTCCCTTTAATGGAGGAGAGAGAAAAAGGAGTAAAGGCCATTCATGCCATGGAGAAGCCAAGGGCCATCCTTCTTTGCTTGATTCATCTCCCCTAACAGCCATAAGAAGATCAGGAGACTTTCCAGGCTCTTCCACTAGCTGGATGCACTGAACCACCAAGGCCGAGAGGTGGCTTTCAAGTCCATTAATGGCCTTTAATAATCCAGCCTCTCCCCTCCCCAACTGAGTCTTTAAACACCTTCAGTGGGCTGAGTGGAGGATTTCCCACACATTACCTGAAGAAACCGAGCCTCCCCACTGTGTAGTTGCAGAAAATGAGTGGCATCGCCTTCAAAGTTGACTTTCCGGTGATCTTCTCAACTTCAGGCCGCCGAAAAGGTCCTCCTCCACTCCTTCTTTCATGGGTAGATCTTAGGAATCTCTAGGGCCAAGGTTCAGGCTCAATTGAACCCGATCCAAAGGGAACGTTTCCTGGGTTTTCCGCAAAAATGCAACCATCGGGATCGCCGGAATAGGGCTCTCCGGCGGCTGTGACGCCTCCTGGCGACAGCCACCACATCAACTGAGGTGATGGTGGCGGTGGCTGGCCGGGGAGGTGGCTGGATGGCCGGCGGCAGCCGTTTGAAATTAGCTCAGGAGGAATAAATCCTAACCGTCGGCTCAAGGTAGAAGATGAACGGATCCCGTTCATCTTGCGCCAAGATTCGTGCCATATTTGATTTTAAACTATAGTATATATATGTTACAGATTATGTATATATTGGTGTTAATTTTTAAAAATACCTAGAGGCTAGAACAGAAAAAGTGGTCAACATAGAAAATGAAGCCCTTGACGTCTAGTTTAATTGAAAATTGTTTTCACTCAATTTGAAGTCCTGGTTAGACCACAAAACCATTTTGGTGGGCCCTATACCTAGGGCTATCCTGAGATTCAAATGGATGCCCACCTTTTATCCCTTGTCCAAATGACCTGATATTTGGGCAGGGAGACTACCCAAGCTATTCCTAAGGCCTGTCCAAAACTCAGAATTTTAGGAAAATATTTTTCTATAGGTTTTAGAAGAATTTAATAATCCATGAATAAATTAATTAGTGTCCTAAACACCTCAAAATCCCCCCAAATTTGGGTGGGAGGTCTTAGAGGGCATTCTAGGGCTCTGGTAAAAGTTTCATCTCATTTGGAGATGTTTTGGTTAGGTATTGAACCAACCCTAGGTTGACCCGTTTTAAGGTTAAACATGTCAAGCATCCCCTTTGGGTTTTGAGTGGTCAAATCACCTCAACAGAGGTTGATATTTTGACCACTGACTTTTTATAGTATGACTCACCCTCCAATGGAATTTGAGGTGGTTAAGTGTAGGGTAGCCCTAGAACCCTAGTGTAGGTTCCTTAATGGGGATTCTTAGGGTTTGAATATCATAGGGTAAAATGACCTTGGATTGACTTGAAACTTTGTGGAGTGGACCATAGGATTAGTATTGTTCTCTGGTTAAACTTTTAGGGAATTTGGAAGCCTTAAACCCCCTCAAAACTCTAACCATAGCTTAGGGCACAAAACTTTTAGGGATAGAAAATATCACAAAAACTCTTTGAAAAGTGATGAGATTTGGGTTGAGTAGCTTTTAGGGTTAGTACAAGCTCTGGAGATTTTATTATGAATTTAGGATTAATATTTTGGATACTTCATTAACAAATTGGTAATTTGTGTTATCTACTTAGAAATTTATTAGGAAGAAACTACTTGCTGGAAATTGATGAAATTTTGCTAAAGGACTTTTTCTTATGTTGTAAAGCTCTGTGAAGTTTTATAGAATTTTTGGATGATTATTTTTAAGGGTTGCTTCATTAAGTATGGTTTCCCATAAAAAGTTAATTTAATTTATTTTGGCGTCGAGCAAGCCTCTAAAATTATGATTTTTGTACAATGATCGTTTCTGAACCATATTAAGATTCTGTAATTTGTATATAATTTTCTGATGAGTAATTTTGGTATTTCCTTCTTTACATATGATTAAGGGAATTATTTTGGATAAATTAATTAGAGGTCAAATATTTTCTGAAAAAAAATATTGAAATTAGTCTCTAATGATATATCTCTGTTATTTAGTGATCAAAATTTTTGGGTGGCCATTACTTGAGTATATCATATCGTTCATGTTCAAAATTGCCCATGGCCAAACATTTGGGAAAATTCAATAAATATCAAATTAATTAGAAAAATTATGGATCTCTGATTTTAGACTAAATTTGTTATGATAGACCTCTGGTAAAATTTATAGGAGATTTGGAATACAAACCAGAGTACCTCCTTTATACATCTCATATAGTATAGGATGGTCTGCATATAGTAACTGCGAAAACTGAACAAGAGTGGGTATGAATTTTGAAGAGTTGAATCCTCAGTAGGTTGCTGGTTTGGGTAATAGAGGAGTTCATCATTGGAAGATGGGATTAGCAGGGTGAGAGGTTGGCTAGTGTTAGGTGGTGCTCGGGATCGGCGAAAGATCGTCCTTCCCGTAGGGAGGAAGTGTTTAATGTACTAGGGCTAGATTCAGTAAAATTAATTAAGGGTCGGGAAATCGGGTAGCAACCAATAATAATAAGTGCCTTGCGAAAGGGAGCTTTGGGCGTAATCCCATCGTAGTTCCTAGTGCCTTTGAGAGCTCGTCACGGGGTATACCTTGGGCAGTCCTGGGCTAACGTAAACTGTAGGAATGATAAATCTTAAAGAGCAACTAGAATAATTATGGGTTCACTTTCACACACCCTGGTGTCTTGGGAAGTTGGTTTTACTCAGTCGATATTTGTGAGGGGCAGGATGGCCCGAGGAGCTTTGGGTCGGTTGATGTTTGTGACGGAGGGGATGGTCCGGGGAGCTTTAGCTCGGTGCCGATACATAAGGTTGCATGTGCATAGAGTAAAGGTGGTGGGTCTTCGGTATTGGAGTGTCGATGCACCGATGCCAATATGTTGACTCGGCAAGTGTGGCTAGCACTTCGCCAACAGAAGTCCGATGCGCCAGCCAGCAAGAGTACGCAGGAGCTCCGCTTAGTGCACCAGCGTTGAGGCGTATGATAGGTCTGACCGGTAGTACTTTACTGGTTTAGAGGTGGGCGAGGCCCAACCAACCGCTTCCGTCTGCCACTACGGAGGTATCCTGGGAGGTTCGGCTCCAGAAAGAGGGAACTAAAGGTCTGTGTGCACAGAGCCGGGTGGGTGAGTTGCATTTGCATGATAACATCATAACCCACTTGCATGTCATAGCATAATCATAGCATAAAACCCCTGTCACATATTGTATAAGTGGTATGGGATGCTTATACAATAGGCCCTACAAAACGACCCCTTAGTCTATAAGCTTGTGTGGGCAAGTTTATAAATCAAGTTTAAATTCTTTATATATATATTGTTGATAATAACCGACACCCCAACGTATAAATTACTATGGGACTCTTTATACAATGGGAGCCCTGTAAAAGATCCCTTGCTTATATGTCTCCATATAAGTTAAGGTTACTTTTCATACTTTACTTTACTGCCACATGTTCTATAAAATTGCTAGTATAGGTCTGCTGTCATCTGTTTCTTGATTACTCTCCACCTTCAAGTCCTCCCCTTTCTTCCTCTCCGCTCGGTGCCTAGGGGCCATGGGGGAAGGGGTGCGAGATGATAGGACTTAGTCTTATAGACTAACGGTTTTTGAACCACATCATTTAGGGGATCGTGGAGCCCAGCATGGAGGAGCAGCCCCGCAGGTCGGCACGCTTGGAGATGGGGCAGTCTAGCACCGGAGTTCAGACGACGGGGACTGTGAGCCCCTGACCTTAGTAGTGTTTTATTTTGCTTCTGCTTGAGTGACTATGTAGTGAGGATTTGATGTAGCGGACTTAAGCCCTTATTTTCAGTACATTATATTTTGTGGACTCTCCCTTCGTGGAGGTATATTTACTCTGATGTAATATTATTGTAGACATTTGATTAGAGTTTTTACCTCACTTGTGTTTACTCTACTTTTGTTGCTTTTCTGTGATCGAATCGGCCGGCAGAATCAGCGATTTGTGGTGATGACCCTTCAGGGCGTGAAGGTGTCACCGCAAAGTGGCGGTTCTGGGTCTAAGACCCCGGTGTTCAATAAAAGGGGGGGTCTTACACCCGTTGTGCCTACCCTTCTTTTGATTCAGCTCCACCTTCATTCACCAAAGCCCCATAGCCTATCCTAGTGGCACACCCAAGTCGAGTTTAGTGTTTTATATTTTTATGTTGGGATGTGATGTGGTCTTATTATTTATCAAAATGTGGAAGTGCTCCCAAGTTTATATCTGCTGAATTGTGAAAATAAAATGAAGAAAAAGAAAAAAAAAGAAGAAAAAGTGAAAAGAAAAAGTTTAAATTGAAAATCTTTTTGGAAATGTGATTATATTTGGAGTAGGCGGTGCACACACCCATTTGTTAAAAGTTAAGTTTGGAGGTGTGGTGTGCCTGCATATATTGTGGTTAGCGGTTGGATTCTTTTTAGACTAGCTCATTTGGGTTAGGTGCATAGCCTTTCTTTCTATCATTGTTTACCTCACCGTAACCCAAGCCCCATGATTATCCTAAAGTCCTACGGATTTGCGCTTGAGTCTAACTAGTGCCGTGGAGAGAGTGTGAACGGGCAAGCGTATGGTCCACGACATTGGTGGATTCCTTTGGAGGTGATCCTGAGCCCCGATCTTTGGCAAAGCTCAACTTAGTGGCCTGCCTACTTTCTTCCTCTGCGTGACCGGTTGATTCACCGTGATTCTATTTTTGAGTAATAATAAAATTTTGATACACATTGTGAAAAATATAAACTATTCTGCATACTTAGAAATTTTCTCTATTGTATTTTTACGCACGCGAGCATGCGACTTCGCATGGTACTTTGTTTTTCAATTTCTTTGTTAGCTATTAATTTTCCCTATCTGCTTAGATTTTGTTTGCTCGGGACGCGCAAACAGTTAAGTCTGGGGGTGTGATGAGTCTGATTTATATAGGGTTTTTCGGACTCATCTGGGCTAGTTTTCACGTGTTTGCACTTCACTTTTAGTTTTATATCGTTCATATTTATTCTTATCTTTATTCCATAGGAAGTGCACACTTAGGCCCGTGGTTGTCTATTTTTGTACTTTTAATGTTTGTACTCTATTTTCTGCTCGTCTGGAATGTCGGCACATATCAGTGCTGGTTTTAGGGGTCGTGTGCGTGTTCCGAGGATGTTTTGAAGTAGGAATACTGCGCACGATCATCGGATATAGTGCGCACGACCACTGGTCGTGCGCCGATGATCGTGCGCAATGTACCCTGATTTCCAAAATATGCCTGGGGTAATCGCACGACCACTGGACATAATGCGCACGACCACCGGTCGTGCGCCACTGATCGTGTGCATTGATTCCTCTTTTCCTGAAGTCCTGTCTGGGGTAATCGCAAGACCATTGAACTTAGTGCGCACGACCAGTGGTCGTGCGCCACGGCTCGTGTGCGTTATCCCATTTCTTCCTCCTAATCTGTCATGCCAGTGTAACACCCCAGTTTTGCAAGTGGGTCAGTCTGCAGTTCTGGAAAATTTTTTGGGTTTCCGGCAGGAGGCACACGGCCTGCGACACGGGCGTGTCGCAGGGCGTGTCGAGGCCGTGTCGACACTCGGCCCAAGTGTCGACACTTTCGCTCGACAATGTGTCGAGAGTAGGGCACACGGCCTGCGACACGGGCGTGTCGCAGTGCGTGTCGAGGCCGTGTCGACACTCGGCCCAAGTGTCGACACTTTCGCTCAACAATATGTCAACAGTAGGGCACACGACCTACGACACGGGTGTGTCGCAGGGCGTGTTGAGGCCGTGTCGACACTCGGCCCAAGTGTCGACACTTTCGCTCGACGAGTGTCGAGACTGGGGCACACGGCCTGTGACATGGGCGTGTTACATGGCGTGTCCCGCTTGGTCGACGATCTTCGCTCGACGTTTTTCTGCGGTGTCGCACATAGGCTGTCGACGAGTGTCGAGACTTGGCACACGGCTTCGGACACGGGCGTGTCCCAGGCCGTGTCACTTCTCGGGTTGGTTTCGGGGCCGTGTCGATGGAGGCACACGGCCGGCCACACGGCCGTGTCACTAGGGACACGGGCGTGTCGAATAGAACACGGGTGTGTCGGATGCCCGTGTGCTGTTCCAGGCGCGTCGATTTGAGACGGCGAATGAGGCACACGGCCCTGGACACGGGTGTGTGCCAGGCCGTGTTCGGCCCAGGTCTTTTATTTTCCAGGCGGATCGTGGCCATTCTTTCCCAGATTCTAGGATCTGACGGTTCAGGACTGTTCTTGGGGAGTTAAGTCCGAGAATAGGGTTGAAAGCCCTCATTCTTCTCCAAGATTTCTCTTACTAAAGATCTTGAGAGAAGTGAGAACAAGGAAGAAGGAGAAGGAGAGTTTGGGCTGTAGGAGGGGTTTCGGTGCTCCAAATCGCGAGCCGTGTCCAGATCCGTGGAGCTTAGATCGTTGCGAAGGTTTTCATCCGGCTAGTTTGCCATGGCAAGGAAGAGGAGTCAGAAGGTAACGACACTTCTCCTCTCGGTCTTAGGATGCATGTCTTAGCATCATTTTATTTTTCTTTCTAGTTTTTTGGGCACCAAACTCTCAAATGAGAGGGGTTTTGGTTTTCCAAGGTTCAAGAGGAACCTCCGGGTTGATTGAGTCCGTCCCCGACATATTTTTGCATTAGAGATCCGCTCCGTTAGTGGATTAGGTATGGTGTGTGAAGCCGTTGTCGCGACCGTTAGTCCGACTCGTTGATGTTGCATAAAAACGTTTAGGATTCGTAGAGATTCCGTTGCGGCAAGATGTCGTTTGTGATGTGGTGATGTTTCCCCCTTTTTCTCGAGTGAGTTCGTGTAGTCGGAACCGGACAAGGTTAGCTCCTCGTGGCGGTAGATGTTTTCCTTGGTGGACAAGGTTAGCTCCGCATGAGTTGGAGATGGTTTCCTTGGTGCGCGGAAACACTGCAGTACAAATGAGGGAGTAAGGTGGATTTGTCTTGGTTTGTGTTGTGCCAAGGCGTGGCTATGTCTGTGTGGTCGGCTGGCTATCCCGTGAAGTTCACGTCATGTGTGGAGAGTGTACCGGCGAAACTAGTCCCCTTCTATATAACTGACAAGAATGCCAAGCATGGGGACAAACCCGGGCAATGAGGCCATGAGCGGGTGGGGTCCGACAAGGCTTCTTAGAATCGGTCAATTTTGTGTTTGTTGGAATCCTGACATGAGATGTCAGAGCTTGTGAGCAAGCCCGGGTTTAAGACCTTGAGCGGGTGGGGCCTTGACAAGAGTTCCATGGGGCGGCCTGTGAGCCGTTGGGGGAAATGATGACCCCTTTATTTGCGGCTTTATGCCAATGGGGAATCGATGAGAACCCATATGATGTGATGATGTGCTAGATGCATACGAGTTAGGGTGACTTGGGTGAAATCCAGGTTATTGTATACATGATTGCATAAGTAGGCCCTTTTATATTATGCTCAACCAGTAGAGAACATGTATGATGTATGTGACATCCAAGCCTGTTTCCATAGTTGCTTTTCTTGCATATGATTATTGCATATGAAGTGCTAACTTGCAGGTTGGAGGGGTACCCCGGGGTCCGTTAGGGGCGACCGGGAGGAGATGTGTTGTTGCACAGTTTGAGGTCAGCCTTTGCTGACCCACGTTACTAATAAATTTTTCAGGGCAAGGATCGCATGCAGGAGCTAGCTCGCCGGCCAGAAAGGCCTAAGCCTCATGAAGTGTTTTTCTCTTTTTGTAGCTCTACTTATGAGATGTTATATGTTTGAGACTCTTGTTGTCCGTCTTGCATGCCAAGGTAGACTAGGAGTGCTAAGCACATTCATGACTGATGTATTATTTTCTTTTGGACACTTGATGTAAGGCCTTAAGGCCATTTCTTTTGCTCTTTAGTGGTGGATAACTTCTAGTCCTATTTTGTTTCCGCTGTGTTGTGCAAAGTGTTTTGAGTGTGGGTAGCTATATCAACTTTTAATACTAAAGTTGTGGCGTCCGTATGTTGTGGGGCCCCGGCCGGACCCATACTATACGTTCACTACAGGGGAGGTGTTACAATTTGGTATCAAAGCGAGGTTAGGTTCAAGGTCAAAGTGTAGAGAAGTTATCCACATAAGAGTAACGTGGGACCATGAGTGTCCTTATGTTTAATTCTTGAGATTTGAGACTGAATCCTTGTTTCTTGTTTCTTGAAGAGTGCAAGCAACGAGGGGGGAACGTCGAGAGCAAGAGAAGAGCTTTCGGCGAGCAGTGCTACTGCTCCAGGTCTTTTGGGCACGGGTGTAAACCCGGCCGACTTCTGCCGCATGCTTGCAGAAGCGATGGTGGCAGCCCAAGCTGCAGCAGCAGCTCAGGTGGCAACCCCTGCCACACCGGATACGGCGACGGCCGTGCCAGGAGTAGAAGCCAGACGAGTGGAGCCTTTGGCGGAGAGAGTAGTTGTCAGACATGGAGACCGGCACCTGAAGTATTTCCTGAGCTTCCATCCCCCGTCATTCAAGGGAGTTGGTACGCCAATGGATGCGGAGGACTGGTGGGTTCGCATTCAAGAGCTGCTAAGGGCGGCAGAGACGCCAGAGGAAAAGAAAGCTGAGTATGCGGATTTCATGTTGGAAGGAGATGCCAAGTTATGGTGGGTGAGCCATAGCGGCCGCAAGTTCCCGGGACGCACCCCGTCGGTGGAAGAGTTTGGGGATGCTTTTCTTAAGAGGTATATTCCAGTTTCTACACGTTTGGCCCTTCAGAGGCAGTTTCTGCATTTAATGCAGCGAGACAAGACAGTGGATGAGTATGTGCAGGAGTTCAACCGTTTGGGTCGTTACGCGGGAACGACGATGGCAGATGATGTAGAGAGGGATAACCTCTTCTACCAGGGGCTAAGGGAGAACCTAAGACAACCCCTCATCTCCATGAAGTGGGCGGGATTTAATGAACTAGTTGAGGCTGCCAGGATTCTGGAAAGTGATTTGGAGCGAACCCAACGCCGAAAGGGTTTTACTCCCAAGCAAGGGGAAGGGAAGCATTCCCAATCTCATGGAAAGTCTGATGGGAGTAGGTGGAGGAAGAAGCCTCACACTTCCAGATCTGGTGAGAAGAGCAGTTGGACTCCTAGGGGTTCTCACTCTAGGGGACCGCCGACGTGTTACAACTACGGTAAGGTGGGGCACGTAGCTCGTATTTGTCCCCAAGGAGGAGCGGGGCAAGAGACAAAGCAGGAGCAGACTGTGCGCTCCGGCCCCAGTGCTGCAGAGAAAGGAAAGATGGCGGAGTCGAGCGCTTCCCGGTTCCAACCGGTGCAACCAAGGGCGTACAACCTTGGACAGAAAGAAGAGATCCGTCAAACCGATGTGGTGACAGGTATGAATAAAGTTTAAGTTGAAATTTTGGTGCTTCATACTTTTAGACCCCTTTTTGTGTGTGTTGTCTATGTTGTAGGCTTCGTTTTAGTTTCCGGATACCCCTCTAGGGTATTGTTTGATACGGGAGCATCGCACTCCTTTCTCGCGGAGAGCTTCGTCCGGAGAATAGGAGTTGGGTCTTTCTCGTCGGGAGCAGAGCTGAAAGTGCGCATGCCCAATGGGTCATCCATGACCACCGGGGTCAAAGGGCGCGTCTGTTGGGAGCTAGACGGAGTTGACTTCGTTTTGGTAGCGGCGATTTTGCCATTGGTGGAGTTCGATGTCATTTTGGGCATGGACTGGCTCGCAGAGCAGCGCGCCAGTATTGATTGTCTATCTAAGGTGGTGACCTTAAGGAGAAAAGGGCAGACATAAGTCAAATTTGAGGGCCTTTGTGGAGTGGCCTGTTCCTTGATTTCGGCCATGCAGTTGGTGCGGGCTGTTAACCAGGGTGGTGTAGCGCTTGTAGCATTATTGGAGGTTCGTCTCTCCCAGTTGACGATTGAGGAAGTGCCCGTTGTGGCAGAGTTCAAGGATGTGTTTCCGGAAAAACTTCCTGGAGCGCCTCCTCGGAGGGAGATCGATTTCTCGATCGAGTTTGTGCCGGAGGCTAGGCCGGTGTCACGTCCTCCGTTTAGGATGGCACCAAAGGAGTTGGCTGAACTTAAAGTACAGTTATAGGAATTGTTGGAGCAAGGATATATTAGACCCAGTTCTTCGCCGTGGAGTGCGCCGGTGTTGTTTGTAAAGAAGAAAGACGGTAGCATGTGGCTATGCATAGACTACCGAGAGCTGAATAAATTGACCGTCAAGAATAAGTATCTGATTCCTCGGATAGATGACTTGTTCGACCAATTGGTAGGGTCAGTGGTGTATTCAAAATTGGACTTGAAGTCAGGCTATTATCAATTGCGAATTCGGGATGAGGACATACCCAAGACTGCCTTTGGTACAACGTACGGACACTTTGAGTTTACGGTGATGCCGTTCGGGCTGACGAACGCACCATCTGTGTTCATGGATCTTATGAATCGAGTATTCCGGGAATACTTGGATTCTTTTGTGGTTGTCTTCATTGATGACATCTTGGTGTATTCCAAATCGGAAGTAGAGCATGAGACCCACTTGAGAATGGTTCTGCAAGTGTTGAGGGAGAATCAGTTGTATGCAAAATTCTCCAAATGCGAGTTCTGGTTAGAAGAGGTGGTATTTTTGGGCCACGTGATTAGTGGGGATGGGGTGGCAGTGGATCCAACAAAAGTTGAAGCCATTAGAGATTGGCCGGTTTTGAGTACCGTGGCGGAGGTCCGAAGTTTTCTTGGACTAGCCGGGTATTACAGGAGGTTCGTGGAGAATTTTTCGCGGATAGCTCTACCCCTCACCTCACTCACACGTAAAGATCATAAGTTTGTGTGTACTCAAGAGTGTAGTCAAGCATTTGAGGCACTGAAGGAGAGACTAATGACGGCTCCAATCCTAAGTCTACCGCAAGGGACCGAGGGATTTCAGATCTTCAGTGACGCATCAGGATGCGGTTTGGGTTGCATTTTGGTGCAGCATGGGAAGATGATAGCTTTTGGGTCTAGACAGCTGAAGCCTCATGAGAGGAATTACCCCGTCCATGACTTGGAGTTGGCGGCGGTAATTTTTGCGTTGAAAATATGGCGGCATTATGTTTATGGTGCAAAGGTGGAGATCTTCACGGATCACAAAATCCTGAAGTATCTCTTGGACCAAAAGGACTTGAACATGCGGCAACATAGGTGGGTTGAGTTTCTTGGAGACTACGAGGTGGCGATTCAGTATATGCCAGGAAAAGCCAATGTGGTGGCGGATGCCTTGAGTAGGAAGTACTCGGGGCAAGGGAATTGGATCGAAGCTCATGATGAGCGGTTGGTTCGGGAATGGGAGTCCCTTGGTTTGGAATGTGTTGCGAGAGGTGAGTCCAGCGTGGCTGGGTTGAATTGGATTGAAGTGTAGAACGACTTGTCCGATCGCATTCGGGAAGCGACTCGGTTGGATGTGGAGTTTCAACCTTTTGTGTTGGAGGCTCAAACGGGCGAGAGCAGCGCCTGGGAGATGATTGATGGGATTCTGAGGAAGGACGGAAGGGTTTGTATACCGCAGTTCGGCAAACTCCGTGAGGAGTTGATGTTTGAGGCTCACTTCACAAAGTACTCCATTCACCCGGGCAGTACAAAGATGTACTTGGATATGAAGAAATCCTTTTGGTGGTCGGGGTTGAAGCGGGACGTAGCTTTGTATGTGAATCATTGCCAGACTTGCGCCTTGGTGAAGGCCGAGTGTCAGAAGCCGGGCGGGTTCCTGAAGCCCCTTCCAATCCCTGAATGGAAATTTGATGACATCTCCATGGATTTTGTGCATGGTCTGCCTAGATCGCAGCAGGGTAATGATGCTATTTGGGTGATCGTGGATCGCCTAACCAAGGCGGCTCACTTCATTCCAAATTGAAAAGAGGACAGCGTGGAGAAACTGGTGGAGTTGTATGTTTGCAACATTGTGCGACTGCACGGAATTCCTAAGAGCATAGTCAGTGATCGCGATGGACGGTTTACGTCCAAGGACTGGAGATTGGTTCAGAAGAGCTTGGGCACGAAGCTAAAGTTCAGTACGGTGTTCCATCCTCAAACTGATGGGCAAACTAAAAGAACGAACCGTACTATGGAGGATATATTGAGAATGTGCGTTCTTGACTTTGGCAAGAAGTGGGAGGATCACCTCTTCATGGTGGAATTCGCGTACAATAACAGTTTTCAAGCAAGTATAAAAATGGCGCCATACAAAGCTTTGTATGGGAGGCGGTGTCGAACGCCAATGTCTTGGGCAGAGGCGGGAGACACCAAAATTTTGGGAAAGGAGGTGGTAGCTGACGCTTGTGAGATGGTACGGACCATACAAGAGCGTATGAAGGTGGCGCAAGACCGTCAAGCAAAATACTTTAATGCTCGTCACCGGAAGTTGGTGTTTGCGGTAGGTGATTGGGTCTATTTGAAGATCAAACCGTTCAAAGGCGTCTCACGGATTCGCTGACTCAGGAAGTGGAGTCCAAGGTTTTTGGGGCCTTTTGAAGTTGTTGAACGGGTAGGAGAAGCAGCCTATCGGTTGGCGTTGTCCGCGGAGCTGAGTGGATTGCATGACGTCTTCCACGTCTCCGTTTTGAGGAAAGCCTTGGTGGAGGCTAGCGTGGTGATTGAGCCGGCATCGGTGCCGATTCAGGAAGACTTGAGGACACGAGTCCTTCCAATTGCTATAGAGGATTCGAATGTTGAAATTTGTGAAGTGGAAGTGGGTGACGGGACAGGCCGCGCGGCCTGTGCGGACAGCTTTGGCGGACTGGGCGGACTGAGGGTTGCGGCCTGGTGAGAAGTCTGGTGGAAGCCGGCTGTGCTCTGAGCGGGTTGTTGCATGGAGTCCGCGGTTTGGTGCGGCCTGGTATCTGCGGATAGAGAGGCTTGCGGACTGGTGCATTGCTCATGGCCGCGGGTGCATGCTTGCGCTGTTGGCGGGTTGGTTCGAGTTCGCGGGTAGCCTTGCGGACTGGTGTGTCCGCGGTTTGGGCTGTTGCGGACTGGGCCTTGAGCTTGGCTGAGGCCTTGTCGAGCTCAGGTGTTACAGCAGGTCTTGCTGTGGAGACCGGTTGGTGGACTGATGTTTGGAGTCCGGCTTGGTGCTGCTGCGTTGGACAAGTGCGAGGAGCTCGCGGACTGGTTGCGGTCTGCGCTAGGATGTTTGGCGGACGGGACTTTGTGTCCGCCATGCTCGCACTGGCCCTTGATGGTTTTGGACTTGGTCACACATTGTGCCAAGTTCATGGTGTCCGCCGTATCCGCCAAGTCCGCTGTGACCGGGCGGACTGTTGCTGTTTGCCTTTGGTCGTGGACTTGTGGCGGATTGAGGTGTGGGTCATGCGGACTGCCTCGGGTTGGTGCGGACTGCCATTGAAGAGGGTGCTGTCCTGAAGCAGTTGGAGCTTTGCGGGCTGGTGCCTTGTCTGCTTAGCTTGGGCGGACTGGAGAGGGTTCGTCAATGGTTGCCTTGCTCCTGGCGGTTTCCCTTGGTGACTGGCTAAGTCCTCGCGGACTGAGCGGACGGTCGTTTGTATTCGCGCGGACTGGGGCGGTGTCGCTATCTCTTGGGCGGTGACCACACTCCTCACCTGGCCTATAAATAGGACCCCCCTGGCACATCTACAGTAACCTAAGTAACGTGAGTGAACAGTAAATTGGGTTGGGCGAGTGCTGCGGTCTGTGTTTTTCAGTCCGCGCGGATTGTTTCAGGCTGACGGTTTGCTGTGTGCAGGTCGCGCGGATAACTTCAAGGAGCCAGGAGTTTGGCTGTGACTTCGGTCAGTGCTTGGAAGTGTGCGGTCTCTACGGACTCAGCAGGAGGTCGCTCTGCGGCTTGTCAGTTCTGTTTCAACTTTCCCAGCTTCAATAACCTGTCCGCCGGCTTCAGGCGGGTAGGGGAGTTTCTCAGTTCGGGTTCAGCAGGAGGCGAATAACGGTCTGTCTGCGCGGCCTCGCGGTCTCGGCGGACTCCGTGGTATTCGGGGATTGCAGCATAACTTGGGCGAGCTCAGCGGTCTCGGCGGTCTTGGCGACCTCACGGTCTCGGCGGACTGGAGTGCTGTCCGCCCGGCTTGTTTTTTGATTCTTTCTGTTTACAGCTGTAATACTAGCGAAATCATGTCTCGCTATGTATGCCTCGGATTATAAAGAAGTGAATGCATAATAAGACCTTCTTGTGCTTCCATTGTTTTGTTGGGTGCAACCTCTAGTCCTTGGGTTTTCCGCAGGTTCAGCGTGCGAACTGGGTAGTTCCGAAGATATTAATTTGGTGTTTGGGCTATCTTGCTGACCACGTTGAGAAAATTTAACATGGTATCAGAGCGAGGTTTCTGAGGTTGCGGAGGTTCAGTTGTGTGAGCGGAGGTCAACCAGTGTTGTTACTCAGTGATTGAGTGGTGATCAACCTGTGTTGTTGCTCGGTGCTGCTGAAGGGTACCAACAGGTGGTTGCAAGGGAAGGAAGCTTAGCAAGAGGTCTTGGCATTGAACTCTTAACGCCGACTAACTATAAAAAGTGGAAGTCGTGCATGAAGAGTTATCTTCTAGGCGAGGAGCTGTGGGAAGTTGTCGGTGGAGACGACAGACAGGAAGTTACTGCTGCTTTCGGTACTGCTGAGCAGGTGAGACTCTGGAGAAGAACTAATGCTAAGGCAGAGTTCGTTCTGAAGAGAGCTGTCTCTCCGGAACTGTTTGATCACATCATTGGATGTGAGTCGGCTGCTGATATTTGGACAACCATTGATGAGTTGTTCAATAGGAAGAATGTGGCGCGGCTTCAGTTCCTGGAGAATGAGTTGGCCAGGGCAACTCAGGGAGACCTTTCCATCTCCAGGTACTTCTTAAAGATGAAGAGCTTGTGTGCTGAGCTGTCGGCACTGGATCCTGATGAGCCTATCTCTGAGGCAAAGATGAAGAGGCACATTATCCGCGGCTTGCGGAAGGAGTATGTGGCCTTTGTTACATCTGTTCAAGGGTGGGCTACTCAGCCGTCGTTGCTGGAGCTGGAGAATCTGCTTGCCTCGCAGGAGAGCTTAGCAAGGCAGATGGCTGGAGTGAATCTGAATCAGGAAGGCAGCGAGGCTCTCTTCTCAGGCAAGAAGAAGGGATGGGAAGGGAAGAAGAAGAAGAAGGTGCAGGCCGCTGTTGAGAAGGAGGCTTCAACTTCATATCCGCCGGAGAGGAGCAATGCTCCTAAGGACTGGAAGAAGAATCTGAAGTGCTACCGGTGTCATCAGCGAGGGCACTTCAAGCGGGACTGCAAGGTCAAACTACAGCCTGGGTATGCTGCGGAAAGGAGGAAGCTTGCTCGCGAAGTGAAGAAGCAGAATGGGGAGGAGCTTTCATGACCGGCACTTGTGTCCGGGCCTTATCTGCTGAGGACTTCAACAGCGAGTGGATCATCGACTCCGGGTGTGGTCATCACCTCACCGGAGACAAGTCGAAGTTCACCTCCATGCAGGCTTACTCAGGTAATGAAGCTATTATCACTGCTGATAATACTGTTTATGCAGTAGAGAAGGAGGGGGTCGTGTCTTTGGGTAGTGATCAGGGGCCACTCACGTTAAGGAGTGTGTATCACGTGCCGGGCATGAAGAAGAACCTCTTCTCAGTGACCAACGCTGTGGACGCTGGGTATCATGTTCTGTTTGGGCCAACAGACGTGAGGTTCCTTCGCAACGTATCAGCAGTAAAGGCTGATGTTGCTCATGTTGGGAGGAGGGTGAAGAACTTGTTTGTTCTTTCCACCAGTGCCTATGTTGATAGAATGAGAGCCAATGATAGTGCGGCTATCAGGCATGAGAGGCTGGGGCATGTTGGCATGGACAAGCTAAAGGCAATGGCTAGTAGAAGTCTCGTGAGGGGGTTGCCGATGTTGTCCTCCTTTGGTGATGGGCATGTTTGTGCGGGCTGTCAATATGGTAAGGCACATCGCCTTCCGTTTGATAAATCTCAAACAAGAAGCAAGAAACCATTGGAGTGTATTCATGGCGACCTGATGGGACCGACTGTTACTGCCAGCCTTGGTGGAAGCAAATACATGCTTGTCTTGGTTGATGACTACTCAAGGTATACTTGGGTGTACTTATTAAAGGAGAAGTCGGATGCCTTCCGTTTGTTTGTGGAGTTCAAGGAGTTGGTAGAAGGCCGGCTTGGCTTGCGGATTAAGAAGTTTAGAACTGATAATGGGGGGGAGTTTGTCTCTTCCGAGTTTTCTAACTTCTGCAGGAAGCACGGGATCCAACGGGAGCTTACTTGTTCTCACACTCCACAACAAAATGGGGTAGCGGAGTGGAAGATCCGTCATTTGACGGAAACCTGCAAATGCTGGCTGCATGCGAAAGATATCCCAAGGTCCTTTTGGGCGGAGGGAATGTCTTATGCTGCTTATGTTATCAACCGGATGCCACTCAGCCCTATCAACATGAAGACTCCTATTGAGCTGTTGCTGAAGGAGAAGCCGAGTGTTGGACACCTTCGGGTGTTCGGTTCAACTTGCTACGTGCATGTCCCAGATGCTTCACGGACAAAGCTGGATGCGAAGGCAAGGAAACTTGTCTTTGTTGGCTATGATGAGTGGAAGAAGGGATGGAAATGCATGGACCCTGTGACGAAGAAGTTCGTGGTGTCAAGAGACGTTGTCTTTGACGAGCTGACATCATATGGAGGTGGCTCGGTGGAGCCTACCGGAAGTAGCAAGGTTGAGGAAGCACCGGTGGAGGCTGCTGAAGGCTTGGAAGAGGAGCTTGCTGTTTCACCAGCAGCTCCTGTTGCTTCGAACTCCGAGGCTGAGCCTTCTGGCTCAGGAAGCAGGGGGAGCACTGCTCAATGCTTGCCCCAGGTAGGAGTGGAGCCTGAAGAAGCAACGGAAGCCATGAGCAAGGAGCCGTGTCTTCGGAGATCGAAGAGGGTGGTTAAGCCACCGGCTCGGTACTGTGATGGGAATGCAGTGAGCTTTGTCTCCTGCTTCTTTGCAGGTCCTCTGGATGAGCGAGAGCCTGCAAACTTCAACGAGGCCACTGGAGTGAAGGAGTGGGAAGGTGCCATGAAGGAAGAGATTGATGCTCTGAAGAAGAATGAAACCTGGGACCTTGTGCCCAAGGTTGATGGCATTACTCCGGTTACTTGCAAGTGGGTATATAAGTTGATGAAGAAGGCTGATGGGAGCATTGATCGATTCAAGGCTCGCCTGGTCGCTAGAGGATTCTCACAGCAGTATGGAGAAGACTATGAGGAGACATTCAGTCCAGTTGCGAAGATGACGTCTGTAAGAGTGGTGATCGCCTTGGCTGCTTGCAAGGGATGGAGGTTGTGGCAACTTGATGTGAAGAATGCTTTTCTTTACGGAGAGATTGACAAGGACATCTTCATGGATCAGCCGCTTGGTTTCGTCTCTGAGAAGCATCCGGACTATGTCTGCAAACTCAGGAAGGCTCTCTATGGGTTGAAGCAAGCTCCTCGAGCGTGGTATGGGAAGATTGCAGAGTACTTGCAATTCTGTGGATACCTGGCTTCTAACTCGGACTCAAGCTTGTTCGTCAAGAAGAAGGGAGAGATAAGAGTCTTGGTCCTGCTGTATGTGGATGATATGATCATCACAGGGAACTCGGAGGAGGAAGTAGCAAGGCTCAGGGGAGAGCTTGCTATACGCTTCGAGATGAAAGACTTGGGAGAGTTGCATCACTTTCTTGGTCTGGAAGTGGAGAGGAAGGAGTGCGGGGTTCTCATTAGCCAGAAAGGGTATGCTGATCGTATTGTGAAGCGGTTTGGCATCGGCGAAGGGAAGAAGTGCTCTACTCCACTGGAATCTGGGCTGAAGCTTCGACGGGATGAGGGAAGGGTTCTTCATGATCCCTTGGTGTTCAGGGCTCTTGTTGGGAGCTTGATCTATCTGACGATTACAAGGCCGGATATAGCTTATGCTGTTGGCCGAGTGAGTCGATATATGGCTGAACCAAGGCAATCTCATCTAGTGGCGGCAAAGAGAATTCTGAAGTATGTCAAGGTGACTTCTGACATGGGACTCCTCTATGGAAGGGATGCGGAGTTTGCGTTGCTCGGGTACACGGATGCTGACTATGGCGGTGATTCGGATGATCGAAGGTCTACTTCAGGTTATGTGTTCACTTGCGGTTCAGCTAGCATCTCGTGGTGTAGCAAGAAGCAGGACTCGGTGTCGGTTTCAACCACGGAGGCGGAGTATAAGGCTTCGGCCTTGGCTGCTCGGGAAGCCGTTTGGTTGAGGAGACTCATAGAGGATGTTCATGAAGAAGTGCAAGGGCCTACTTTACTCCGGGGTGACAATGAGAGTGCTCTCAAACTGGTAAACAATCCAGTGTGTCACGCCAGGACCAAGCATATAGAGATTGATCACCACTTCATCAGGGAGAAGGTGTTGGAGGGGTCTCTGTTGGTCGGGCATGTTCGGAGTGAAGATAATCTTGCTGACATCTTCACGAAGCCGCTGTCGAAGGGTCCCTTTGAACGCTTGCGCAGCTTGCTGGGCTTGGTCACCACTTCTCACTTCAAGGGGGAGTGTTGAAATTTGTGAAGTGGAAGTGGGTGACGGGACAGGCCGCGCGGCCTGTGCGGACAGCTTTGGCGGACTGGGCGGACTGGGCGGACTGAGGGTTGCGGCCTGGTGAGAAGTCTGGTGGAAGCCGGCTGTGCTCTGAGCGGGTTGTTGCATGGAGTCCGCGGTTTGGTGCGGCCTGGTATCTGCGGATAGAGAGGCTTGCGGACTGGTGCATTGCTCAGTGGCCGCGGGTGCATGCTTGCGCTGTTGGCGGGTTGGTTCGAGTTCGCGGGTAGCCTTGCGGACTGGTGTGTCCGCGGTTTGGGCTGTTGCGGACTGGGCCTTGAGCTTGGCTGAGGCCTTGTCGAGCTCAGGTGTTACAGCAGGTCTTGCTGTGGAGACCGGTTGGCGGACTGATGTTTGGAGTCCGGCTTGGTGCTGCTGCGTTGGACAAGTTCGAGGAGCTCGCAGACTGGTTGCGGTCTGCGCTAGGATGTTTGGCGGACGGGTCTTTGTGTCCGCCATGCTCGCACTGGCCCTTGATGGTTTTGGACTTGGTCACACATTGTGCCAAGTTCATGGTGTCCGCCGTATCCGCCAAGTCCGCTGTGACCGGGCAGACTGTTGCTGTTTGCCTTTGGTCGTGGACTTGTGGCAGATTGAGGTGTGGGTCTTGCGGACTGCCTCGGGTTGGTGCGGACTGCCATTGAAGAGGGTGCTGTCCTGAAGCAGTTGGAGCTTGGCGGGCTGGTGCCTTGTCCGCTTAGCTTGGGCGGACTGGAGAGGGTTCGTCAATGGTTGCCTTGCTCCTGGCGGTTTCCCTTGGTGACTGGCTAAGTCCTCGCGGACTGAGCGGACGGTCGTTTGTATTCGCGCGGACTAGGGCGGTGTCGCTATCTCTTGGGCGGTGACCACACTCCTCACCTGGCCTATAAATAGGACCCCCCTGGCACATCTACAGTAACCTAAGTAACGTGAGTGAACAGTAAATTGGGTTGGGCGAGTGCTGCGGTCTGTGTTTTTCAGTCCGCGCGGATTGTTTCAGGCTGACGGTTTGCTGTGTGCAGGTCGCGCGGATAACTTCAAGGAGCCAGGAGTTTGGCTGTGACTTCGGTCAGTGCTTGGAAGTGTGCGGTCTCTGCGGACTCAGCAGGAGGTCGCTCTGCGGCTTGTCAGTTCTGTTTCAACTTTCCCAGCTTCAATAACCTGTCCGCCGGCTTCAGGCGGGTAGGGGAGTTTCTCAGTTCGGGTTCAGCAGGAGGCGAATAACGGTCTGTCTGCGCGGCCTCGCGGTCTCGGCGGACTCCGTGGTATTCGGGGATTGCAGCATAGCTTGGGCGAGCTCAGCGGTCTCGGCGGTCTCGGCGACCTCGCGGTCTCGGCGGACTGGAGTGCTGTCCGCCCGGCTTGTTTTTTGATTCTTTCTGTTTACAGCTGTAATACTAGCGAAATCATGTCTCGCTATGTATGCCTCGGATTATAAAGAAGTGAATGCATAATAAGACCTTCTTGTGCTTCCATTGTTTTGTTGGGTGCAACCTCTAGTCCTTGGGTTTTCCGCAGGTTCAGCGTGCGAACTGGGTAGTTCCGAATATATTAATTTGGTGTTTGGGCTATCTTACTGACCACGTTGAGAAGACTCGGCAGCTGCGGAATAATGAAGTTAAACTCGTGAAAGTTCGATGGGACAACTGCGGTCATGAGGAGTTCTCTTGGGAGCGAGAACAGGCCACGCTAGAAGATTATCCAGAACTCTTCATGTCAGGTACAAGTTAAGTTTTGTACCCTTTTGCTTTGAAATTTCGGGACGAAATTCTGTTAAGTGGGGGAGAGTTGTAACACCCCAGTTTTGCAAGAGAGTCAGTCTGCAGTTCTGGAAAATATTTTGGGTTTCCGGCAGGAGGCACACGGCCTACGACACGGGCGTGTCGCAGGGCGTGTCGAGGCCGTGTCGACACTCGGCCCAAGTGTCGACACTTTCGCTCGACAATGTGTCGAGAGTAGGGCACACGGCCTGCGACACGGGCGTGTCGCAGGGCGTGTCGAGGCTGTGTTGACACTCGGCCCAAGTGTCGACACTTTCGCTCGACAATGTGTCGAGAGTAGGGCACGCGGCCTGCGACACGGGCGTGTCGCAGGGCGTGTCGAGGTCGTGTTGACACTCGGCCCAAGTGTCGACACTTTCGCTCGACGAGTGTCGAGACTGGGCACACGGCCTGTGACACGAGCGTGTCACAGGGCGTGTCCCACTTGGTTGATGATCTTCGCTCGACGTTTTTTCGCGGTGTCGACACATAGGCTGTCGACGAGTGTCGAGACTTGGCACACGGCTTGGGACACGGGTGTGTCCCAGGCCATGTCACTTCTCGGGTTGGTTTCGGGGCCGTGTCGATGGAGGCACACGGCCGGCCACACGGCCGTGTCACTGGGGACACGGGCGTGTCGAATAGAACACGGGCGTGTCGGATGCCCGTGTGCTGTTCCAGGCGCGTCGATTTGAGACGGCAAATGAGGCACACGGCCCTGGACACGGGCGTGTGCCAGGCCGTGTTCGGCCCAGGTCTTTTATTTTCCAGGCGGATCGTGGCCATTCTTTCCCAGATTTTAGGATCTGACGGTTCAGGACTGTTCTTGGGGAGTTAAGTCCGAGAATAGGGTTGAAAGCCCTCATTCTTCTCCAAGCTTTCTCTTACTAAAGATCTAGAGAGAAGTGAGAACAAGGAAGAAGGAGAAGGAGAGTTTGGGATGTAGGAGGGGTTTCGGTGCTCCAAATTGCGAGCCATGTCCAGATCCGTGGAGCTTAGATCGTTGCGAAGGTTTTCATCCGGCTATTTTGCCATGACAAGGAAGAGGAGTCGGAAGGTAACGACAATTCTCCTCTCGGTCTTAGGATGCATGTCTTAGCATCATTTATTTTTCTTTCTAGTTTTTTGGGCACCAAACTCTCAAATGAGAGGGGTTTTGGTTTGCCAAGGTTCAAGAGGAACCTCCGAGTTGATTGAGTCCGTCCCCGACATATTTTTGCATTAGAGATCCGCTCCGTTAGTGGATTAGGCATGGTGGGTGAAGCCGTTGTCGCGACCGTTAGTCCGACTCGGTGATGTTGCATAAAAACGTTAAAGATTCGTAGAGATTCCGTTGCGGCAAGATTCCGTTTGTGATGTGGTGATGTTTCCCCCTTTTTCTCGAGTGTCTACGTGTAGTCGGAACCGGACAAGGTTAGCTCCTCGTGGCGGTAGATGTTTTCCTTGGTGGACAAGGTTAGCTCCGCATGAGTTGGAGATGGTTTCCTTGGTGCGCGGAAACGCTGCAGTACAAATGAGGGACTAGGGTGGATTTGTCTTGGTTTGTGTTGTGCCAAGGCGTGGCTATGTCTCCGTGGTCGGCTGGCTATCCCGTGACGTTCACGTCATGTGTGGAGAGTGTCCCGACGAGACTAGTCCCCTTCTGTGTGACTGACAAGAATGCCAAGCATGGGGACAAACCCGGGCAATGAGGCCATGAGCGGGTGGGGTCCGGCAAGGCTTCTTAGAATCGGTCAGTTTTGTGTTTGTTGGAATCCTGACATGAGACGTCAGATCTTGTGGGCAAGCCCAGGTTTAAGACCTTAAGTGGGTGGGGCCTTGACAAGAGTTCCATGGGGCGGCCTTTGAGCCGTTGGGGGAAATGATGACCCCTTTGTTTGCGGCTTTATGCCAATGGGGAATCGATGAGAACCCATAAGATGTGATGATGTGCTAGATGCATACGAGTTAGGGTGCCTTGGGTGAAATCCAGGTTATTGTATACTTGATTGCATAAGTAGGCCCTTTTATATTATGCTCAACCAGTAGAGAACATGTATGATGTATGTGACATCCAAGCCTGTTTCCATAGTTGCTTTTCTTGCTTATGATTATTGCATACGAAGTGCTAACTTGCAGGTTGGAGGGGTACCCCGGGGTCCGTTAGGGGCGGCCGGGAGGAGATGTGTTGTTGCACAGTTTGAGGTCAGCCTTTGCTGACCCACGTTACTAATAAATTTTTCAGGGCAAGGATCGCATGCAGGAGCTAGCTCGCCGGCCAGAAAGGCCTAAGCCTCACGAAGTGTTTTTCTCTTTTTGTAGCTCTACTTATGAGATGTTATATGTTTGAGACTCTTGTTGTCCGGCTTGCATGCCGAGGTAGACTAGGAGTGCAAAGCACATTCATGACTGATGTATTATTTTCTTTTGGACACTTGATGTAAGGCCTTAAGGCCATTTCTTTTGCTCTTTAGTGGTGGATAACTTCTAGTCCTGTTTTGTTTCCGCTGTGTTGTGCAAAGTGTTTTGAGTGTGGGTAGCTATATCAACTTTTAATACTAAAGCTGTGGCGTCCGTATGTTGTGGGGCCCCGGCCGGACTCATATTATACGTTCACTACAGGGGAGGTGTTACAATTTTCAGATCAATTGGTGATGAGAGGTGAAGGAACTCCATAGTTAAGCGTGCTTGGGCGCGAGTAGTACTGGGATGGGTGACCTCCTGGGAAGTCCCCATACGGCCCAACTTAACTGTCGAGTTCGCTCATCAAAGGGATGTTGTGGCCACCAACAACCCGCCAGTGGGCTGGAGAGGGGTTGGGGTGCTTGGGCTGCAGCCCGGTAGCGTCGCCTAGAGCGGAGCCGTGACATTGTCACGTTGGATCGGCTAGGGGCGTTACAATAAAAAGTGCACTTTTTGTAACGGTCCAGGCCCATCAACATGGGACCCAGATGGACCGCCGGCCTACCAGAGTCCAGACCCGGGCCCACTCCTAGTAGTCAGCCTATCACATTCAAGCCTGTAGGCCATGCACACCAACCCCTCTCCGGCCTGTTTATCAGCACGGGAGGTTGTTGCCACTGGGTCTCGAACCCAGGACCTTGATAAGAAAGCTTTCCACCACTCCCTCATCACCAACTGAGCTGCAGCTCAGTTGGTGATGAGGGAGTGGTGGAAAGCTTTCTTATCAAGGTCCTGGGTTTGAGACCTGGTGGCAACAACCTACCGTGATGATAAATAGGCCGGAGAGGGGTTGGGGTGCATGGCCTGCAGGCTTGAATGTGATAGGCTGACTACCAGGAGTGGGCCCGGGTCTGGACTCTGGTAGGCCGGCGGTCCATCTGGGTCCCATGTTGATGGGCCTGGACCGTTACAGCCAGTGCGCACGATCACTAGACATAGTGTGAATGACCACTGGTCGTGCGCCCGTGATCGTGCACATTGTTTAATTCTGCTTTGTATAAATATCGCAGGTCTCGACCTAATTCAGAATCTTAGCATCGCTCGACATTTCTCTGCCATTTTCCACCTTCTCCGCCATTTCGAATCATCTTCCACCCTATACAGGTGCTCCGGGCAAGCTTTCACCGCTAAATCCAAGCCGGAGCTTCCTCTCGGCCTCCTCCATCATCTCTTGGGTTCATTTCAAGCTTCAATGCCATAGCCATCAAGCTAATGGAAGCTTGCAACTTTCGTCCTCTATCGTGACACGAAGAAGATGGGCCATTGGATGGTGGTGACAGCCCTTCTCTACCCCGGATGCAGTTGAGGACCGAGCTTGGACGCGGATTGATAACCCGACGATTCTAACCGTGAATCCTCAGCAAGACTTCGGATTCGGTCGATCTCTTGACTTGTTCTTCCTTTATTGTTGTATATGTGTGTTAAAACTTCATTTATATTGATGTTGTTGCACTTTAGATGTAAACTTTATTAGATTCATGTCTATGTAATTCTGTATTGTTTTACACTTTAGTTGCTTGAGGTGCGCCATATTTCATCCACCATCCATCTGCCCTTGCCGCACTAGAAATTGCTAGTGGCGTGCGTAGCAAACAGGTGCTCACGACCCTCATTCCGCCATTCTCATCACCTCATCCGCAAGCGTACTCGCCCATCCGCCTAGTGATTCGGTGCATAGTGGCCCGACTATTCTTCCATCCCGCCTGGAAAAGCATCGCATAGCGGCGTTGCATAGGAGTAGTTGTTAGATTTTTATTTTCTTTTTCCGCAAATATCAAAACTACCCTTAGTTAACTCCGACCTAAGGACTTCAATCTCAAGTCTTGCTCGAAATTAACTCCACCTTATTGTGTTCCTTGAGAGATCGATACTTGGGAAAACTCGCCCATTTTATATTACTTGTGCGACCGCTTCACTGCCGTGATCTTTAGCATCAGTAACCAAACGAGCTCACTTACTATTCATTTGTTCATAATAATCATGTTACAGGGGGTCCTATTTATAGGCATGGAGAGGAGTGTGGTCACCTCCCTAACCGATTTTATAACCACCCTATCGCGCAGCTAGTACAAGATCAAACCACACAGATGCAGGCACAATGCCTATCCACCAAGGTCGCACATGACGGTCGAACAGAGCTTATCCTCCTTGGAATAAGGCCAGCATCAGGACCTGTCCGCCACACCTACAGACACTGTGGACACAGCCACCAGGCTGCAACAACCAATGGATAGTACTCCAGTCCGCACAACTACAGACCGAGACTAAGGCACAATCTCATTGGTGTTGTGTTAGCACCAAGGTGGGTGGAGTTGTGGACATGGTCTGGATTTATACTAAGTCTAGTTATGGTTAGTCTGCAGTATTCGCCGGCTTTGTGCAGACTGCTTCTCTATCCTTCGAGTTTGGCAGCTTGGCTGAGCATGGTGTGCTCTAGCTGTAAGCTCAACGTGTGCGGACTGACAGTGTAACCAGCAAGCTCCGCAGTTTCCAACAAACCACTCCACCAAAGCAAGTCCAAGGGCACAAGTACATGCCGAACTCACGAGCTCCAGAAGTGTCCACAACACGTCGTACTCGGCGAACTCTAGATGAGTCCATAGCTCTCGCAGATACCAAACCTTTCCGTCCGGTGACATCCTGGGAACAAGCAGACTGTAGAACTCTAGCCTACTTGGCTAGTCATCATACCTGTCCACACAGACCGCATGGATAGTCCTCCCAGGCCGCCCTAATAGTCCACCCAGGCCGTCGCTTTCACTTCAAAAATTTCAACACTAATAGATCGTCAAAATCCAATGAAACCTTGCAATCCGATAAATCAACCTAAAAGATACAACAAAAGTAGTTATCATATTCAAATAAATCGGAAAACCCTTATATAGTCAAAATAAGTAGAACTCGCTGTAGAATTGTAAAACCCGCCTCCCCGAAATGGAGATGCCTCTTATAAACAGATATGCCTCCTCGAAATGGTGGAACCTCCTTGAAATAGAGATGCCTCCTTAGAACTGAGATTCCTCCTTAGAATGGAGAAGCCTCCTTGAAATGGAGAAGCCTCCCTGGAACGGAGAATCCTTCTTGGAATGGAGATGCTTCCTTATATGGAAATGGAGCTGAAGATATAACTTTTTTATTACTTGTTTACAGTTCTACTTAATTCCGCACTTATTACAACTCTTTATTTATGCATTTTATATAAACATTTTACTAACCACATTTCCTTTAATGCACTCTATTTACTGTAATTTACTGATGTTTTCATTTTCACACCTTATTAGAACTAAGAAAATTGGTCCATGCTGTTTAGACTTGGGGGTGACCAAAGCTTACTAATTTAGTGATTGCTTCATGAGAGTCTTGGCGAGAAGAAGGTGGTGAATCAAAAGAATTGCTCCGGACTACCTACAAACAAGACCCGCGTGCTATAGTGACCAGGTCCCGCCAAAAACCCGAAAGTCTATATGAACTTCCCCTCCTAAAGCCATTGCTTAGCTCAGCATAAGTGAGGTTAACTATGAACTCGCCCATCATAGGGGGGTTATGGTCTGCGAACATTTTCCCTGACGCACTCTCCATACTAGGCAAGGTCTTCTCTACTCACTCAATGTTGGGGCGAGGTCTCCTCAACTTGCCTCGATTGGGGCGAGGTCTCCTCGACTCACCATCTATTAGTGAGAGGTTTCCTCGACTCACACCCTACAGGGGCCATGTCTTCTCCACTCGCCCCAAAATTGGGCGAGTTCTCCTTGACTCGCCCCTGCTGGAGCGAGGTCTTCTCAACTCGCCCCCGGCTGGGTCGAGGCCTCCATGACTCGCCCCGTACTTAAATGAGGTCTTCTCAACTTGCCCCTTTCTGGGGCGAGGCCTCCTCGAATCGACCCATATTAGGGTGAGGTCTTGTCAACTCGCTCCCCGGCTAGGGCGAGGCCTACTCGACTTACACCCTACTAGGGAGAGGTATTCAGAGTCATCCATGGTATTCTCTGATGTCGACAAATTACAGGTATTACATAATCCCTGATATTTTCGGGATCGCTCGTGAGCTTGGAAAAATCTTGTTGAACATGTAGTTTAGAGAGATGACCACTAACAGATATGCCACTTAAACTCCCTCGTAGGAATTATAACATCCCACAAACAACCAGGCCCCAAAGAGATTTTTGTCATTACTAGGTGATGACAAAGCTTTAAGATGACCAAGAGGACCTTGGATGCCTAAGTAAATAGGTGAATGCACCTTGGTTTGCAAATAGTAGCTTCTGAATACCTAAGTTAGGGTTTGGCCAATGACTCCCAACATGACTACATGAACCCACCCTATCACCTTCAATCTTATAGGGCCCATTTGGTTCCCTAATAACCCATTAGGGGTCAACCAAGGGGTGGAATTGACCAGAGTCAACTCGAACCCTAGTTAGGTCAAAGTGCCCTAACTTGACATAAATGGGTTACACTAAGCCACAGATAGACTTTGGTGGTGGCAAGGGACTTAAGGCACCTAGTTGACCAGTCAACCCACTCATTTAACCTAGTCAACACCCCAAAGTCCACATTGGTCAAACCAAGCCCAAAATGGGGAAGGAAGCCAAAACCAACTCAATCCAAGTGGGCTAGGCCCAATTAGGATGGCCGACTAGTAGAACAAGTTGAAACTAGTTAGAATAACACTCAATTTCTGGTGGTGGTGACTAGGAGAGAGAAAATGGGAGTTTTCATTTAAGGGAGGAGAGAGAAAGAGGGAAGAGTAATGGAGAATGCAAAGAGGCTCCCCATTCTCCCCCCCAAGCCTCTATTGATCTCCCCTGATCATTGGGAGGAGATTGCCATCAATTCCAACCAGGACAGCATATGAAAAGGCACAAATCCACCATGGCCGAACACCCCCCTCCATGGACATTAATGGCCATTTATTATAGCCTCTTCCACTCCCCAATTCAACTTCCCCGTCAGCTTTAAAATCTCCCAAGAAATCAAATCGATTGTTTACTTCACTAGTTTAGGAGGAGAACAAGGGATTTGGCAAGGAAAAAGCTTGGAGTCATCGGCCATGGCACACCACCCCCACACACGCCGCCAAGCTCACCTGCAGTTCTAGTCCTTCTCCTTCTCTGCTGTTCTAGATCTTTAGATCATTAGGTGGAGAAATCGAGCTCAATTGAGCCTGATAAGTGAGGAGAAAATCCTAAAATTTCCATGAAAAACTAACCTCTTGGGTTCGCCGGAAAACGCCCCTCCGGCGGCTATGCCGCCGCCAAGCGATAACCACCACCTCAACGAAGGTGGTGGTGGTGGTGGCCGGCTAGGGAGGATGCCGGGTGGCCGAGAAATTTAGCTGGAATAGCTCTAGGAAGAGCCAATCGTAGTCATTAGCTCATCGGGGATGATGAGCCGGTGCCGTCAGATCTGGCTTGATTTGATTAGCGCAGGCTAGATTATTTAATGAATATGTTTTATTTCATTTGTCACATTTTAATGGTCACATTGTTTAAATTATTAAAAATAGTTGTTGCATTTTATGTGAAAATGTCCAACATAGAAAACCTAGCCATTGGTGTCTTGTTTAATACAAAATTTGAATCAACCCTTTTGGACCAATGGTGTTCCCTCAGCACACTTTTTGGAACAAGGTGTCCAAGGGTTAAACAGAAATTGAAATGAGTGCCCCCAGTGAAACACTAAGGCAAATGGGCTGAAATTTTTACCATAGGCTGGTTTGTCCATGCTCCACATCATATCAAAAAAATCTGAATTTTTGGAGATATGTTTTCTATAGTTTTAGTAAAAATTTAATAATTCATGTATGTTATTAAAATATGGTCAATGGACTTCAAACTTTTCTCAAACTCTCGAGGATAACCGGAGGGTATTATATAAGGCCAAGAGAAAAAATATATCAACTCATTTGGAGATGAATTAATGGGTTATCTTAGGGAGTGAAGTTGGCCATTTTAGGGTAATAAGCCTAGTTTTTAAGATAGTGCTCTTAAGATGGTTGAGTGGTCAACCCCTCAGCTAAACAAGGTGAAACTTTAGCCAATACATTGTTATCACTTGTAACAACCATAACAATTGATTTGGAAGTATTTAGTGATGAAATACCATGAGACCCTAGTTCAAACCTTAGGGTTTTCTTTTATGGTTAATGAATGAAACCTGGTCACCTCTCCAAGACTTCGCTCAAAACTTTGTAGATATGTTCAATTGCAAGAGAAACCCTTTGGATAATTTAATTATAATTTTATGAGTGTTCACCCCCCCCCCCCCCCCCCCCCGAAAAAAAAAATTACCTATTGATTAGGATATGAACTTCCCTATTAAGTATAGAATACATGTCTATTAGTATTGGATGGTCATGAAACTTTGGGAAAAGATCTTGACTAATGTTGTTTATGCCTGCAAATTTTATTATAATTTTAAGTTAAAGATTTTTATTACCTCCTTTGTAACACTAGAGTTTTTTTATTGGAGAAATAAAATTTTATAGAACAAACAGAGTACTGGAAAATTGTGAAATTTGACTGGTAACCTTTTATGATTCTGTAATGCATTGTTAATTTTATTACAATTTTTGGAAGAGTATACATAGTAGTTCCTTCACATGTTGCCCTAGAGGTAAATTATTTTGTAAATTCAAATAAATTTTTAACTTGCAGTAGAAAATTTTGAAATTTTCTGATCATTATAGTTCTCTAATAATTTTGTTATAATTTTTGGATGGACAAATTTTGTACTCACTTTGTAAATTGTCATTTTGATCAAAAGGTTTGAATTTAGATTTATGGTAAAATGCCTTTTTGGAAAATTATGAAATTTATACCTTGATGTTATTTAGGCAATAAGAAGCTCTGGAAATTTTAGTAAGGTCATTGCATGTTAGTATCTCATACATCATGTTCAAAGTCATAGGAGGTATAATTTTTGTGAAATTAAATTAAATGCTAATTTAATTAGGAAAAATACCTAGTTCTGGTTGGGGGATCAATATACCATGGTAGACCCCAAGTAATAAATATAAGGTTGTAGACAAAGTATTCAGAGTGTTTACATTTATACACCTAGGATCGATCACATGGTATGTATATAGTGAATTCAAGGTTTCAGGGTAGAATAGTAGACCATAATGAGTGTAGTTATAGTGGGTGCACCGAGTTGGGTGAAGATATGATGAGGTCAACCTTAGGGCCAAGTTCTAAGTAGTCGAGGTACCATGGAGATGGGAGTGCTCGGGGTCGACGGAGTATCGTTTACTCCCAGGGAATATAAAATCACATAGGATTGGTTAAAAGGCAACGTGGGGAAAAAGGGTTTGGTAACAAATAGATACTCATAAAAGTAAGTGCCTTACGAAAGGGAACTTTGGATTTCATCCCATCGAAGTTCCTAGTGCCCTCGAGAGCCCTTCACAGGGAATGCCCTGGGCTATATAAGGTTAAACTTAAACCGTAGAAATAAGCAGACTAAAAGAGTAACCCTTAATAACAACTGTCACTTACAATCACCCCATCGTTTCAGAATGATAGTTGGTATAAAATCCTGAGTGGTGGGCCCGATGCTTGATAGAAGAATGGTTTAAATTTGAAGAGCCGAGGGCTCGGGAGCTCTTACAGCATGTGTGTATGTGCATTAAGTGGTGGGTCCGCGTTATTGGACAGTCGTTCAAACCGACATTGATATGTTGACTCGGCAAGTATAACTGTTCACTTAGCCTATTAAAGACTTGTAGTTTTTCCAGCACTAGTACTGAAAACTCTGTAGCACATGACTGTGGGTGTACCGACCTAGGAGTGGGGAGGCCTAACCCATTGCCTCTGTTTGCCACTACGAGACGTACCTGAGATTTTGGCTAACTCCAAATTGGGGAACTAAAGTTCTGTGTACATAGAGTCGAGTGGGTGTGTTGCACTTGTGTGAAACTCATCATTTACCGTACATAGCATTCCATGTCATACAAACCTTAAATAAAACCTCTACTCCTAATATATAAATTAGTACGAGATATTTTATACGCTAGACCCTACAAAACGATCCCCTAACTTATAAGTATATATGAGCATTCTTTTAAGTTAAGGTTATTTTCTCTGTGATGATAGTTAGCCGCTCTAATTTTACTATAATTTGTTACTTCTATTATAATGTTGCATTTACTTGCTCTTCATTTACTTGACATTACTATATTAGATATTTTTAGTATATGACAGTTAGGCCACTGTCACCTGCTCTTCCTTACTCTCCACTCCGAGTACCTTTCCTTTCATCCTCCCCCGCACGGTGCCTAGGTGTCGCAAGGTTGAGGGAGGGGACCGAGACTTAATTTAAACTAATGGCCTGATGGGCATAACACCAGGGACACACGTTCGGAGACAGGGTACAGCACCAGGGGAACTAGCTTGTCCAGGAGGAGGTGAATCAGCCTTGTCCCGGAGTGGCCGTACTAGCAGCAGCAGTCATGGGATCAGTGCGTGACTAGTAGCTTTACTTTTGCGAGCGTTATGTAGTGAGGATTATATGTACCGGGCATGAGCCCTTTTACCTTTCCTTTTGAATTCAGTATTATACTTTTGATCAGTTTATTTCCTTTATGTGGACTCTTATTTACTGCTATGTGATCGTGGATTCACTTTTACATATTACTCCTTTTCTTCGGTGGATTATGGTAGAGTTGTTGTCGTCAAAATCGATGATTTGTGGTGACTACCCTCTCAGTGTAGGTGTCACCCCAAAGTAGCGGTTTTGAGAATAAGACCCGAAAAAAGAAAAAAAAGAGGTGGGGGGGGGGGGGGGTCTTACAACTGGCATCAGAGGAGAATCTCAGCCCAAAGAAAAGGAGTCCACGAACCATGGGACACCCCCGCTCGAGTTTTGTTTGGGGAGCAAACTAAGTTGTGGAACCACTGGTGTGCCCATATAGGGAATCACACACAACTGTAAACTCTTGACTAGATTTAAGTCAACCACCATATAAGTGAACCTTCTTTCTTTGAAGGTTATAACAAATTATAGTCTTTGAACTGGGATCAGGAACACCTCCAATTCAGAATGATGTTACACCCCCACAAGTTCCTACTCCATTCTAGCAAATGAAGATGGGACAAAAACTGACGGCCATCTTGGAGGCTTTTAAGACACAACAGACTCTGGCTCCTCCACCAAATCCCGGGATAAATTGGCTGAGTATCTTTCGGGCACTATCCCCTCCATCATATCTAGGAACCGAATTGGTACTACAGACTGAGGAATTGCTGGACATCATCCACAAGATGTTGGATGGGATACAATGCCCAACGGATATGTCGTATCCTTAGCAGTCTCATGCTTAGAGTCCCACGTAAAGATATGTTGGAAGTCTCTTCTATAAACTACCTATGTAGGAATTGATGACGCATACATCTCATGGGACGAGTTCAAGACCACATTCTTAGATCATTTTGTGCCACAGACTGTGAGGGATGAGCTAGAGGACATGTTCCTGCAGCTGAGGCAGGGAAGCAGTTAGTGCTGGAATACTACCAAGAGTTCACTCATTTAGCTCGGTTCGCGGATTCATAGCAGCTGGATGATGTCAGATATGCTAAGAGGTTCTACAAGGGCCTTCAAGATTACTAGAGGCAGACACTCCTATTCATCTCTAACGAAAGCCTGTCCCGGATCCTGGATATGACTAAGAGGTTGGAGGCAGACCAGCTCACTATTCGTGGCAAGGGAAAAAGACCAACAGATGACAAAATTATTAGTGGCAGGAGGGAACAGTAGAGGGATCGTAGAAATGGGGATCAATCCCGCCAAAGTCATAGATAGGATTAGAGGGACCCAGAGGTAATGAACCCTCCACCTTTCCAAATACTGGAGATGCCAAGGCCAGATGCTGTGCCACCTCACCTGTCAGTGTGTTATCACTGCCACTAGCCTGGACATTTTCGAATCAATTGTCCCAGTAGACAGGCACCACTACCAGCACTACAGGCTGCCCCACCCACACAACAATTCAGGGGTCAGAGACGTGGTTGAGGATGTGGATTCTAGTGCGGTGATCGTAGGACGGACAAAGATCAGATGTATGCTTTGGACATTGCTCAACCACGAAACCTGGATAAGGTTATAACAGGTATGCCAGAAATTTCAATTTCTATCTTTCTTTCCCCTAAATAGTAGGACTGATATTAAACAAGAAGTACTAAGGAAGAAATCCTTACAACTAACCACCTAAGACCGTATAATAAACTTAGGGATAGTAACGGTATGTGGCAAGCCTGCCCATACCTTATTTGACACGGGCGACACATAATTTTGTGGCGGATGATTTTGTCAAGGAATTGGATAAGGTGCAAAACTTTATGAGGGTCACCAGGATGGTCCGTCTTCCCAATGGGGCAGAGATCCTATCAACTGCAAAATTCCTCCTGGAGGTGACCATTGATGAACTAACATTCAAGGCCCTAACGATAATCTTGGAGTTGCCGGACTTTGATCTTGTTTTGGGAATGACGTGAATAACCTGGAACCATGCACAGATTGATTGCAAGGCAAGGAAAGTTATGCTGAGATACGATGACCCCTATATGACATTCAAAGGTATTATCCCGATCTTTCATTGTCTACTTTCTTCTATCTAGGCTATCAAGGCCAATCTATAGGGGACGAGGTCTACTAGGTATTGCTCAAGATGATCGAGGAGAAGAATTCTATCTCCAACATCCCGGTGGTACGAGATTTTGTTGATGTATTCCCAGAGAAGCTATCGGGACTGCCACTTCACCGCGAGGACTTTCAGATTCAACTAGTGTCAGGGGATAAGACAGTATCTAGGGATGCATATCGAATGGCTCCTAAGGATTTAGTGGAATTCCAGAGGCAGTTGCAGGAGTTGGTCGATGCCGGGTTTGTTAGACCAAGCTCCTCACCTTGGGGTGCCCTAGATTGTTCGTGAAGCAGAAGGATAAGACACTCATATTATGTATTGATTACAGAGGGCTGAATGGGCTGACGATACGGTACACATACCCTCTACCGAGAATAGACGAGCGTTTTGATCATATAGAAGGGGCTCACTGGTTCTCGAAGTTAGACTTGTGATCGGGGTATTATCAGCTCCGGGTCCAGGAGGAGGACATCCCGAAGACCGCATTCAGTAGCCAGTATTGTCTTTATGAGTTTACCGTGATGTCATTCGGTCTCACGAATGCACCCTCTACATTCATGAGCTTGATCAAACAGGTATTTGAGAACTATTTAGATGTTTTTGTCATCGTATTTATAGACGACATCCTTAGCTTTTCAAGGATGGAGGAATACCATGCACGACATTCGGCACTGACATTGGAGAATCTTCGGGAGTATAGCCTGTATGAAAAATTCAGTAAATGCTAGTTCTAGTTGAAGGAGGTGGCCTTTGTGGGTCATATTATCAGTGGAGCAGGTCTAGATGTGGATCTGGAAAAGATCCATACACTACGAGATTGGTTGCCAATAAATACGGCATCAGACATACGGAGTTTTCAAGGATTTGTGGGATACTACCAGAAGTTTGTAGAGGTATTTTCTCGGATTACCCTCCCACTTACTTCATTAACAAAGAAGGATACCCCATTTGTGTAGACACCGCAGTGCGATTCTGCCTTCTAGGAGATAAAGCGTCGGCTTACCTCGACCCATATCCTTTCCCTTCCTTCTAGAAAGGGAGGATTCCAGATCTACACAAAAACATCCTACCAAGGATCGAATAAGTGATGTCCCGATGAAACACAGACACATGATAGCCTATGCCTCCTGACAATTGAAGAAGTACGAGCAAAATTATCTCGTACATGATCTAGAGTTGGAGGCAGTAATCTTTGCATTGAAGATCTGGCTGCATTACCCCCATGGGATACATTGTGACATCTTTTTCGATCACAAAAATCTCAAGTACGTGGACCCGCAGAAGGAGTTAAACATGAGCTTGAGATGATTGCTGGAGTTTCTATCTAATTATCAGTACACGATGCACTATCACCCAGGAAAGGCGAATGTAGTAGTAGATGCCCTGAGTAGGAGAGCTACAATAGTAAGAGCAGAACCCCAGATGATGGCTATGGAGTTTGTTCAGATGCTGGAGGATATGCAGATCTCCTTGTTGTCCAAGATAGATCCCAAACTCTACAAAGAGTATTTAGCAGCATTGGGCACTACCAGTGGCATCCGGGACTGCATTAGGGACGGGCAGAGGCAGGATTCCAAACTAGGGCCAATATTCAGAGCATTAGAGGAAGGCATGGATGGGGATTACATGTTGGAAGCTGGCCTACTATGTTTTAGTGGGAGAGTATATATACCGGCAGGAGGCCAGCTATGGGAAGATATTTTGACTGAGGTACACACAAGTAGGTACTCAGTACACCCCTGGGATCATAAAGATGATGGCCAGTCTGAATAGGACCATGTGCTGGTTGTGCATGAAGAAGGAGATCACCTTCTCTTTGACGTATTGTGAGTCTTGCTAGCTTGTGAGGGCTTTGTGTTGGAGCCCGGAGGGAATACTGTAGCCACTAATCATGCCATATTGGAAGTTTGAGGACATTGTGATGGACTTCATACATGGATTGCCTCGCTCCCATGCAGGAAATTATTCCATCTAGGTGATTGTTGACAGATTGACGAAGGATGCACGATTTATCCCAGTCTAAAAGGATGCTCCAGTCAGATTGCATATACTGAGATTTATGGAGCAGTTTCTCCATTATCATAGTGTACCGAGGACGATCGTATTTGATCGGGATGGACGGTTTACGTCTAAGGAATGGAGAACAGTTCAGGCTTACTTAGGCTCTCGACTAACTTTCAGTACAATGTTCCACCCCTAGATAGATGGACATATGGAGCATACAAACCAGCTGTTCGAGGATCCCCCACGCCTATGTATCTTGGATCGCGGGGAGCTATGAGAGAAACTATTTCCACATATCGAGTTTTCTCAAAACAATACTCACCAGTCCAGTATAGGCATGGCATCCTATAAGGCATTATACATACGAAGGTACAGGAATCCGCTATCTTGGGTACAGGAT
Source organism: Platanthera guangdongensis (assembly GCA_039583875.1). Classification (NCBI taxonomy): domain Eukaryota; kingdom Viridiplantae; phylum Streptophyta; class Magnoliopsida; order Asparagales; family Orchidaceae; genus Platanthera; species Platanthera guangdongensis. The sequence continues at coordinate 134,931,318 of CM077156.1, forward strand.
GAGGACACAAAGTTGCTTGGCTCAGAGTTTGTGGAAGACACAAATGCACAAGTTTAATTGATTCGAGACAGGATGCTGGAGGCCCAGAGAAGACAGACCAAATACTATGATGGGCGACATTGTCAGGTAGAATTTTAGGTTGGTGATCGGGTATTCTTGAAGATACGCCCGTTGCATGGAGTATAGCGGGTTCGTAGACTAAATAAGCTCAGTTTACAGTATATGGGACCTTATAGGGTTCTGGAGAGGATCGGCTCCTTGGCCAATAGACTGGATCTACCGCTCGAGTTGGCCAGCTTACATGACATCTTCCATGTCTCTTCACTTAAGAGGGCTCTCCTATGGCCGTAGCAGCATATTTTTATATGGTTGGACTAGTGGCATCCGACCAATCAGTCTGCTTGAAGCCAATCAGGATAAATGATATAGAGGAACAAGTCCTGTGGCGAAAGAAGGTTCCGCTAATTAAGTTCCTGTGGTCGAATCACGGACAGGAGGAGCACACCTAGGATCCTTTGGACCTCATACAGCATAAGTACTCAGAACTCTTCACAACAGGTATAACCTTAATTGCCCAAGAATTTTGTATTCTTTAACTTTCAGTGCAAACACCGTAGGCCTAATTTTAATTTCGAAAACAAAATTTTTACTTTTATGTATTTGGATTTGAAACATCCCACAAACAACCAGACTCCTATGAGATTTTTGTCATGACTAGGTCATGATAAAGCTTTAAGATGACCAAGAGGACCTTAGATGCCTAGGTAAATAGGTGAAAGCACCTTGGTCTGCAAATAGTAGTTTTTGAATACCTAAGGTTTGGTTTGGCCAATGGCTCCAATCATGACTACTTGACCCCACCCTATCACCTTCAATCTTATAGGGCCCCAAACCCTTTGGTGCCCAAAACCCAACCCTATCTCCTTTAATCTTATAGGGCACTAACCCCTAAATCCTTTGGTACCCTAATATACTAGTAGTGGTCAACCAAGGGGTGGAATTGACTAGAGTCAACCCTGACCCTAGTTAGGTGAAAGTGCCCTAACTTGACCTAAATGGGTTACACCAAGCCATAGATGGACTTATGTGGTGGTAAGGGACTCAAGACACCTTGTTGACCAGTCCACCCACTCATTTGAACAAATCAACACCCCAAGTCAACTTTGGTCAACCCAAGCCCAAAATGGGGAAGGAAGACAAAACAAACTCAATCCAACTGGGCTACGCCCATTTAGAATGGCCATTAGCTAGAACAAGTAGAAACAAGTTAGAATACCACTCAAATTCTGGAGGTGGTGACTCGGAGAGAGAAAATGAGAGTTTTCATTTAAGGGAGGAGAGAGAAAGAGGGGAGAATAATGGAGAATGGAAAGAGGCTCCCCATTCTCCCGCCTAAGCCTCTATTCATCTCCCCTGACCCTTGGGAGGAGATTTCTATCAATTCCAGCCAGGCTAGCATATGAAAAGGCACCAATCCACCAAGGCCGAACACCCCCCTCCATGGCCATTAATGGTCATTTAGTGTAGCCTATTTCACTCCCCAATTCAACCTCCACATCAGCTTTAAAATCTCCCAAGCAATCAAAATGAATGTTTTCTTCACTAGTTTAGGAGTATGTTGGATCCCTAGTTGGATTTGGGCTAGATTCACTAAGTTAGGATCATTTGACCCAATATATATAGCCAGGGTCATGGTTATGTCCTAGAGTATAGGCCAATTCCTTAGAGTCAACACTGCATGGACCAGCCATCAACAGACTGCAAGAGACTCAAGACTTAGAGAAATTTCAAAGACTCAGAAAATGAGTTCGACGTTCGTCGAACTCAAGTCGACGATAGTCGTGCTCAGCTCGACGAACTCAGAGAAAATTCTCTAAGCTGAGCTTGACAAACTTGCTTCTCAGGTCGACGATCTATGGACACTATACTTCAACATTCCAAGTCCAAAATTCTTCTCTCTGAACTCCATTCGTCAAAGTTAGAATATTAGCTCGACGAACTTGGATCTTAGGTCGACGATTCCTGGGTATTCTAATTCAACATTGTTGGAACACCCTATTACTAATTTGGGTCAGGATCACTATGTCTCTAGGAATCTGTGTTTGACCTTTTGTATAGCTTAATAGGTCAATTAGAATTGAGTCTAAGGGATCAGGAGTCTAGGTTTGGAAGATGCCCTGTAGACCAAAGTTTTTCTGGAGACTAAGTCCAATCGTCGAGCTCAGCACGACGTTTCGTCGAACTCTAGTCGACGATCGTCTAGCTCAACTTCGACAGATCGTCGAGCTCCATTCGACGATCGCTGAGCTCAACTTCTCAATATCGTCGAACTCCATTCGACGATCGCTGAGCTCAGGTCGACGTTTTTGACTCTGCACTGGATCCTTATCTCTGAGCTCAGTTCGACGATCTTTGAGCTCAGATCGACGATTTCTTTACTGCTTGCACTTTCCAGTTCGCTGAGCTCAGCTCGACGATAGCAGAGCTCAGTTCGACGATTTCAGTTATCTTTCAGAATTCAAATTTAAATCAGATAGAAGTTATTCTGCATTTAATTCAGAAGATCTGCCAGCCGTTTTCATTTACTTCTGGAGCAAGTTTCAAGGGATTTTTCAAGAAACAATTCAGTGGACTTTCCTTCAGAACAAATTATGCAATTAAGGCTGTAATCAATGTAGACCAACGGCTATCTTTGACAGAGTGATATTCTATTCTGGCACAGAGAATAAAAGACATAATGCTTTTGAATCAAGATAGAGAATAGATAAGAACAAAAAGAGAGATAGACAAGAATAGGACACAACTCAGTACACAGAAACTCCTTGAAAATATTCTGTCAACAAGAATTCTGAAGAACACTCATCAAAAAGAGATCAAGCTTTCAAACAATCTTCAGATCTCTTCAGCTCTCAAAGTGTTCAAGGCCAACGTCATTTCAAGACTCCAGACACTCAACATTTCAGTCATTACTGAAATCATCTCTTGCTGGAGTTCTACCTTTGAAGGCCTATCACCCTCAGCAAAGCTCTTCTTCCTGAAGATTTCAAGGATTCAGGGGGAGCTTTGACATCAATCCACATAGTCTTCTCAGTTGATTGAGAAAGAGAAGACTGCCATAACTCTCTCACCCCCACTCTGTAAAGGGTTTTTCAAACTCCCTTCAAAAGTTTGAATCTGGTTTTTGAGCACCTTGTCAAAAGCTCATTGGTGGCAAGACACCTGATCAAAAAATCTGTTTTGGTTTTTGAGCACCTTATCAAAAGCTCATTGGTTCCCAGGACACCTGATCAACTCATCCTGCAGTGGATTCCTACCTAGGGTGGTAGAAGAGTGGATGTACCCAAGTTTGGGGAACCACTATAATTCCTTGTGTCATCTGGTTTTGCATGTTTTCTTTTTGTTTCTGGCCCAGATTTTCTTGTGCTTAGTTTCTGCATAGCTTGGTTTTGTGATTAGTTTTATTTCTGCTTCCCTGCTTACACTCATTACAACAATTGTTGTAAAGCTTTGCAAAAGTTTTTCTTTGTGTTTTAAAAGCACCATATACTCTATTCACCCCCCTCTAGAGTATATCTGATCTAGTTTGCCCTTTCAATTGGTATCAGAGCCAGGTTGGTTAAACATACCATATCTGTTTGGTTGTACAGGCTAACACCTGAACCCCAAAGATCCCAAACTAGATCCTTCTTTTATATTTTTACTACTAGATTTAGTTTGCACAAATCATGGCCCAAAACAAAGATTATGCTAGCACCAGACCTCCAGTGTGCAATCTGTCAAAGTTTGCACTTTGGAAAGCAAGGATTAGACTCTACATGAATTCTATTGACGAAGATATTTTTAATTCTGTTTTGACAAGTGTGTCCAAGACCCCCAGAGAGCACAAGCACAAATGCTGTTCCACCTCCATCAGGAACAGATGCTGACATCAAGAAGTGGAAAGTAGCTGATGCCAAGGCAATGAACATTCTAGCTCAGACAATGTCAGATGACATTTTTCAAAAGGTAGCTGAATGTAATTCAGCCAAGGAGATCTGGGACAAGCTCTCAGAAATAGTTTCAGGCTCAGCTGATGAGAGAAAGGACAGAAGATCCCATCTCATCTCCCAATATGAGAACTTCAAGAAGGGAGAAACTGAGTCAGTGGGAGACATGTACAACAGACTGAGTCTAATTGTCAGTGAACTGAGGACATTAGACAAAGAGATCTCACTGACAGAACTTAATGACAAGATCCTAATGTGCTTCCCCAGCACTTGGGATTCAAGAATCTGGCCAATTAAAGATGCCAGAAGTCTGAATGAGATCACCACTGAAGCCTTGTTGGGTAAGCTCAAATCTTATGAGCTACTCATCAAGAACAGAGAAGAAGAACAGAAGGCTGCTTCACCAGCCACAAGAAAGGAGAAGACTATAGCATTCAAGGCAACTGAGGATCTGCCTGAAGAAAAAGGAACAGCCAATGATGAACTTCTCAGCTTGTTGGCCAAAAGATTCTATAAGATGGCCAGAAAGGACTTCAGAAGAAGATCATACAAGGAGCAGGACAAGCCAAGGTATGACAAGTACATTGGCAATAACAAAGACATTATTTGCTTTGGTTGCAGGAAACCAGGGCACATAGTTCCTGACTGTCCAGAGAACAAGAACAAGGACAGAAGGGACAGAAAAGAAAGAAGAAAGGAGAAGGACTCCAAAAGGAATGGAAATAGCAAACCTTCCTCCAGCAAAAATAAGCACACAAGGAAAGGATTTGTTGCTGAATCCTGGAGTGAGACTGAAGATAAGTCAGAAGCCTCTTCCAGCTCCAGTGATGATGCGGATGATGCGGAGGAAAAGGAGTTCTGCATGATGACAATCAATGCCTCACAACACAACTCAGAGGAAGAGGAGTCAGAGTCAGACTCAGAGACTCAACCTGAAGAAGATCAGGTAATCAGCTCTTTTGATTTTACTTCAGAAGATTTTAAATTTGAATTTAAAGCACTATGTTTAGACCTGCTAAAGTCTGAGAAAGAGATCATCTCTCTCAGAAATCAATTATCTGAACAAAATGTTTTAAAATCAGAAAACCTCAAACTCTCTCAGGAGTTGGAGAACTATAGGGAACAGATAGCTTCACTGAAGAGTGAGCTCTCTGAGGCCAAGAAGCTTGAAGAATCTCTCAATGGGAGAAGCATCAAGCTGATGGACATCACAAGCACAGTGAACTCAAGATTCAACAGTACACTGGGCTTGGGTGCCTCATCCAGCCAACCTATTTTTCTAACAACCCATATCAAGTTCATTTCTGACAAGGGAAAGGGAGTTGTAGAGGTTGCCAGGAAAAATTCTGATCTGCCTCAGAAAACTAAAGTCCAGCACAAATCGTCGAACGGAGATCGACGATCGCCGAATGAAGATCGACGATCGGCGAACGCAGCTCGACGATCTCAGGAAAAATCATCGAATGCTGATCGACGATCTCAGCCAAGATCGTCGAACTCTGGTCGACGATCCCATATACCTGACCTCAGCCATAGTCGACCGTCGAACGGAGCTCGACGATCTGACCCACGATCGTCGAACGCAGCTCCAAGATCGTCGAACAGAGGTCAGAGCTCTGGAAATTTTTTCAAGGGCAAGTCAAAATTGAATCCTAAGGGTTTTTCATCCCAAACCTTTAACCCTTATACTGAATGGATTATACCTCCAAGGAGATATCATCCTGAAGGATATAAGAGTCAGGCAGGGATATCTTTCATTTCTGAATTTAAAGGTTATCAACCTAGGCCCAAGGTAAACTGGGTCAAAAACAAGTGAATTGTTTTATGTGCAGGTGAAGACCTATCCAACATCTAACCAGCAATGGTATTTGGATAGTGGGTGCTCTAAGCACATGACAGGGAACAAGGACAACCTAAATTCCTTTAGAGCCAAGCTTGGACCCAAAGTTATCTTTGGTGACTCCAACTTTGGACAAACTAAAGGATATGGAGCAGTCCAGATTGGTTCTGTAACCTTCAAGAAGGTAGCATATGTGGAAGGACTGAAGCACAACCTAATCAGCATCAGTCAGCTATGTGATGAAGGCTACCAGGTGACCTTCAGCAAAACCTTATGCAAAATCAAGTCAGAGGACAACACAACTGTATTGACAGGTAAAAGGAAAGGTAACATCTACCTAGTAGATTTTCTTTCAACTACTATAGATATCTGTTTATTCAATTCAGTTTGTAGACCAAATATTTTATGGCATAAGAGACTAGGACACCTAAACCTTAGAACTATTGCTAGGCTCTCCAAGGACAACCTTGTTAGAGGACTACCTTCTGGCCCCTACAAGAAGGAAGGACTATGCAAGGCTTGTCAATTAGGCAAGCAAACTAAAAACAGTTTTAAGTCACTTAATAAGAGTGATTCACCTAGGATATTGTATCTGTTACACATGGATCTATTTGGACCCATCACAGTACAAAGCCTAGGAGGGAAATCCTACACTTTAGTGATTGTAGATGACTTCTCTAGATTCACTTGGGTGTTCTTTCTAAGGAAGAAGTCTGATAACTTTAAGTGTCTGACAGAGTTTCTCAAATGTATAAAGATTGAGTTCAATACTCACATTGCCCTGATCAGAAGTGATCATGGGACAGAGTTTGATTCTCTTCTTATGCAAGAGTTCTGTCAGAGTGAAGGGATCAGGCATACTTTCTCAGCTCCTAGAACTCCTCAACAAAATGGGGTAGCTGAAAGGAAAAATAGAACCCTTATTGAATCTGCCACTACATTGTTGTCAGATGCTCATCTACCTCTATCCTTCTGGGCAGAGGCAGTGAACACCTCCAACTATGTGCTGAACAGAAGTCTGATACATAAACTGAAGGGAAAGACTCCCTATGAATTACTCAAAGGGAAGAAACCTAAAGTTGACTATTTCAGAATTTTTGGTTGCATTTGCTACATTCACAATAATGATAAGAAATATTTAGCAAAATTTCAAGCCAAAGCTGATGAAGGAGTGTTTCTGGGATACTCCATGATCAGCAAGGCCTATAGGGTCTATAATAAATCATCTTTGAAAATTGAGGAATCTGTTCATGTTTCTTTTGATGAAACTAACATGTCTTTCAAGGAGAAGATTTCTTCTACCATAGAACCTTTGCAGGAACACTCTCTAGTTGAAGATATGAACAAGTTACAGGTTGCTCAAGAGGATGAAAGCAGTGAAGATGAAGGCAATGCTCAACTCATTGAAGCTCAGCTTGAAGAGCCAGTTGTTGTACCACAAGAGGAAACAACAACACAGGTTGGTGAACAATCAACACCCCCTGTTGATTTAGTAACATCAAGAGACCATCCAATTTCCCAGATAATTGGAGAAATCTCAGCTGGTGTGCAAACCAGAAATCAGGTCAACCAAAACCTGTTGCACACCTGCTTCCTTTCTCCAAATTGAACCTCAGTCCATTCAAGATGCAGAGCAAGATCCACACTGGATCATTGCCATGCAAGAGGAGTTGCATCAATTTGAGAGGAACAAAGTATGGGAACTAGTGCCAAAGCCTAAGAATCATTCCATTGTTGGAACAAAATGGGTATTCAGAAATAAACTGGATGATCAAGGAGTAATAATAAGGAACAAGGCAAGGCTAGTTGCCCAAGGATATTCTCAAGAAGAAGGAATTGACTACGACCAGACCTTTGCACCTGTTGCAAGATTAGAAGCCATCAGGATATTTTTAGCTTATGCAGCTCACAAAGGCTTCAAGGTTTATCAGATGGATGTCAAGAGTGCCTTCTTAAATGGAGACATCAAAGAGGAAGTCTATGTCAGACAACCTCCAGGTTTTATCTCTCCAACTCATCCTGATTATGTTTTTAGATTACATAAAGCATTATATGGTCTCAAGCAAGCTCCTAGAGCATGGTATGAGACCCTAGCATGCTTTCTCTTGGAAAATGGTTTTATAAGGGGTAGAGTAGACCAAACTCTTTTTATTAGAACCCATAAGTCCCATACCCTACTAGTACAAATTTATGTAGACGATATCATTTTTGGTTCTACTGACTCAAAATTGTGCAGAAGGTTCTCTAACCTAATGCATTCTAAATTTGAGATGAGTAGCATGGGTGAGCTATCCTTCTTCCTAGGATTGCAAGTCAAACAACATGCTGAAGGCATCTTTATTTCTCAAACCAAATATGCTAATGAGCTGGTTAAGAAATTTGGCATGTCTGAGGCATCTTGTATGAAAACACCCATGCCTACCAATGCTGTATTAGATGCTGATGAACATGGGAAACCTGTTGATCAGACAACATATAGAGCAATGATTGGCTCTTTACTGTATCTTACAGCTAGTAGACCAGATATAATGTTTGCTACATGTATATGTGCTAGGTTCCAAGTTAGCCCTAGAGAGTCACACCTCACATTAGTAAAGAGGATTCTTAGGTATGTTAAACGTTGTCCAAATCTAGGTCTCTGGTATCCAAAAGATTCAGCATTTGAGTTAACTGGATTCTCTGATGCTGATTATGCTGGATGCAGAATTGACAGGAAAAGCACCAGTGGAACTTGTCAGTTCCTTGGTGATAGACTTGTCTCTTGGTTTTGCAAGAAACAAACATCTGTGTCAACTTCAACTGCTGAAGCTGAATATATGGCTGCAGGTAGTTGTTGTTCACAAATATTGTGGATTCAAAATCAACTCCTAGACTATGGTTACAACTTAGAGAAGTCAAAAATATTTTGTGACAATACAAGTGCTATTTCCATAGCTCAAAATCCAGTCCTCCATAGTAGGACAAAACACATAGAGATTAGGCATCACTTCTTAAGGGACAATGTTGAAAAGAATAAAATTGAACTGCATTATATCCCAACTGATTTACAAAGGGGAGATATTTTCACCAAGCCCTTGGATGAAAAGAAACACACTTTCTTCCTAAATCAGTTAGGAATGTTAGATGGAGGAAGTCTTAAATAATATCCAAGATTTTGAAAGCTAAAAATTGACCAAGACTAGGCAAAAATTCTGATTTTCCTTAGTGTCTAGAATTTTCTGATCTCTGAACTGCGCTCGACGATTTTCCCAACGATCGTCGAACGGAGTTCGACGATTTCCTGAATCGTCGAACGGAGTTCAGCGCTCCTCAGATAGTATGAACTATCTCTTCTGGTCAACGATCGTCGAACGGCGCTCGACGATTTTGTTCACTGAACGATCGTCGAACGGAGCTCGACGCCTTTCCAGATCGTCGAACGGAGATCGACGATGTTGGAGTCTCTTCAGATTCCTTTAGAAGCCTCGATCGTCGAACTGAGTTCAACGATCTTTTCATTTCTGCGTCGAACCCTAATATAAAACTCATTTTTCGCCGTCGTTCTCTCTTGCGCTTTCAATTTCTCTGCAAAATTTTCTTCCCTCCAAACAGTTCTACGCTTGTTCGGTTTGTTTGTTAAGTTTTTGCAGGTACCATGGCCGTCTCAGTCGCTGTCCTCGCCGCAATGAAGTTTGATGCAGGGTTTGACATTGATCTGGACTCCTTCAACACCACTGATCAAATCTTCCAGGACATCCTGAGTTTATTCATAGATCAGCATTTGTCTGCCCTCATGACCACAAGAATCAAACTTGCCTCAGATGAAATCAAAGAATGGGTGTATACTGCACACAACCTTGACAACAACACCATAGTTGGATCTATTGCTGGAACACAGGTACCTCTGACCCCAACAGTCTTAACAGAGGTTTTTGGTTTAAGAAATGGTGAAGACACTGCTGAACTATCTGGAGAAGAGTTTTCTGATATACTTGCCAGGATGGGTCATCCTGAGGGAAACCCTAGCAAGTTGTTTAAGAGGAACCTGTCAGTTGAATACAGGTTTCTAGCTGATGTTGTAGGCAAGGTGCTGTTGGCAAAACATTCTGCACATGACACCATCTCCAGACATCAGCTCTGCCTCATGGGAGCTCTGGTAGATAGGAAAAGCTTGAACTGGGGAGAGGTCTTCTTTGACCTGATAAAGAAAAAGATTAACAAAACCTTTGTGAATTTTGGAAGAATTCTGGGAGTTTTCCTTCAGGCAAGGTGCCCTGCTCTGTTGGTCTCCTCTGGAGTGCACATCAATGCCTCCAAGAGACTCACCTGTGCCCTATTTGGGAAATGGGACAGGCAAATTAGCAAGCCCAGCAGGCCCTCTTCAACTGCCCCTTCAGGCACCAGGACTCAAAGAGTCACTCCCCCCCAGGTCTCTGCTCCTGCAGAAGACCTGCCTGCTGCTAGTGCTGCTTCTCCTCCTCCTCCAAGTCCAACCCTACCTATTCCATCCACCACTCCAGCTCCATCCACAATTACAATCTCCAGCCCATCTCCAACCTCTATTCCATCTCCAGCAACCATTTCATCTCCACCAGTAGACCACTTCCACCCATTATTCTCATATCCACCACCAGATGTCACCTCATCTCCATCCATACCATCCTTCACACTTCTGGATGAATCCTACATGGATGATTCCCCTCTTCTCCTCCAGACTTACCATCCTCTTCAACATCCTTCCAAGCACTTCTCCACCACATCATTGACCAACCCACTTTCACTCCCTCCATATCCCTCCCTTTGTCCTCCATCTCCACAATCCCCTCTCCTGAGCCATTCATTCCACCATTCAGCCCTCCACCTCCAGCTTCTTCAGCCATCCCTGTACCCTCTACCTCTGCTCCTCTTCTTGAGCAAGTAGATCTTTCAGCCCTTGCTGACAAGTTGTATGAGCTCATTGCCCCCAGGCTCTCCCTTCTCTTGGAGACCTCTTTGGCTCCTCTACACTTGTCAGTGGCAGCCCTCTCTGCCAGGCTTTCTTCTCTCCTTCCTCAAGCAGCCCCACCAGCAGTTTGCCTTGATACAGAGGTATCTGCATCCAGGCAGGGGGAGATGCCCTATGAAGCCAGCCTTCATGCTGCTGCTGCTGCTCCTGTGTCTGCTGCCTCTTCTGCTCCAGTTGCTGCTGCTACTCCAGTCTTAGCAATAGACCTAAGGTCTTTGCTATCTGCATTTGATACTGCATATTACAGCTACCTTCCAGAAGCTATTGCTGTCCAGCCCTCAGAAGATCTGTCTAAGGCAATGGTGCCCTTCTCTGGCTGTGACCCCAACATTCTTTCATCCTTTGTACTCTCAGTGATGACTGCTGCTGCTGCTGATAAAGAAAAGGCTGAATCTGCTTCTGAAATTGTTCTTGCTGCTGCTGAAGAAAATGTTCCTACTGCTGCTGAAGAAATTGTTTCTGATGAGCCCATTTCCCAGGAATTTCTGATGACAGAGGCTGCTGTTTTTGAGCCTGCTGAAGATGTTGTTGTTGTTTCTGAAGCTGCTGCTGCCCTCATTCCTGAAATAACCAGTGTTGCTTCTACTGCTGCTCCTGTATCTGTTGTTACATCTGCTGCTGTATCTGTCTCTGTTGCTCCTTCTGCTTCTGCTTCTGCCCCATCTGCTGCTGTTCAACTAAAAGAAGATTTGATGAAAAGGATTGATGCTTTATATGATGCTCAAAGCTCTGAATCTGATGACTACAACACTGCCTCTGATGATTCTTCTGCCACCATTGCAAGGAAAAGGAAGGCAAGAAGTAAGGCAATGAAAAGGATTCCACCTGCCAAAGTTAGAGATGACAATGATGTTCCCTACTATATTCTGCACAACTGCCCAATTACTGAACATTGGATGCAGTTCTCTAAAAATCAGCTAAAGGCAATGAAGAAGAAAAGGAAGTATGAGAAAGGTTCCACCCAGTCCAAGCACCCTCATCCTCCTCCACCACCTCCACCTGATGCAGGTGCAGGTGGCAGCTCTGCAAGTTCAGGCCCAGCTAGAAGCCAGGCTCCCTACCAACCCCATGCTAGAACATATCAAAGGGAAAGCCAGTCTAGGGGCTCTTACTCTAGAAGGGGAGGATATAGTGGAAATCAAAGAGAGACTCAAGTTTACTCCAAAGGGCATTCCAGGCAGCATCCTTACTCCAGGGGAGGACATGCTTCATCTGATACTTCTTCTGGTCCATTCCCCTATAAGCTCAAAGAAACTGTGACTGCCAGGACTCCTCAAGATACTTCTTCCAACAGGTATGAGCCACCTGTTCCTTTTGAGGACCCTGAGAACAATCCTGTTGCTTGGACTGCTAGAATGAAGGAGTTGGCTGCTTTAGACCAGATAAAGAAAGCAAGAGAGAAAGGCCTAGACACCTCTAATATATCTACAATGTCAGAACAAAGACAGAAAGAACTAGAAAGATATGCCTCCAGTAAATTTTTTGATGCAGACAGGTACATGGAGTTGCATCCAGCTGTAGTGGTTCCCAGGACATCAAAGCAAACATATTTGGGTGCAGCTGATGATACTAGATCCAACAAAGAAGCTTTAAATCCTAACAGAGAAATCAAAATGGTAAAAGGCAAAGAGAAAGAGTAACTCTGTAAGGTGACAATTCTTGGTTTTTCTGACTGCTTTCTGGATATCATATTTATATATCTCTGTGATGGTTCTGTAATGTCTAGGTACTGTTGTTTTTATGTTTTTCTGATTGTATGATGTTGTTTGATTTTCCAAAGTCTGTAAATAGTTTTCCTAACCCAAATAGGGGGAGATTGTTGGAACACCCTATTACTAATTTGGGTCAGGATCACTATGTCTCTAGGAATCTGTGTTTGACCTTCTGTATAGCTTAATAGGTCAATTAGAATTGAGTCTAAGGGATCAGGAGTCTAGGTTTGGAAGCTGCCCTGTAGACCAAAGTTTTTCTGGAGACTAAGTCTAATCGTCGAGCTCAGCACGACGTTTCGTCGAACTCCAGTCGACGATCGTCTAGCTCAACTTCGACAGATCGTCGAGCTCCATTCGACGATCGCTGAGCTCAACTTCTCAATATCGTCGAACTCCATTCGACGATCGCTGAGCTCAGGTCGACGTTTTTGACTCTGCACTGGATCCTTATCTCTGAGCTCAGTTCGACGATCTTTGAGCTCAGATCGACGATTTCTTTACTGCTTGCACTTTCCAGTTCGCTGAGCTCAGCTCGACGATAGCAGAGCTCAGTTCGACGATTTCAGTTATCTTTCAGAATTCAAATTTAAATCAGATAGAAGTTATTCTGCATTTAATTCAGAAGATCTGCCAGCCGTTTTCATTTACTTCTGGAGCAAGTTTCAAGGGATTTTTCAAGAAACAATTCAGTGGACTTTCCTTCAGAACAAATTATGCAATTAAGGCTGTAATCAATGTAGACCAACGGCTATCTTTGACAGAGTGATATTCTATTCTGGCACAGAGAATAAAAGACAGAATGCTTTTGAATCAAGATAGAGAATAGATAAGAACAAAAAGAGAGATTGACAAGAATAGGACACAACTCAGTACACAGAAACTCCTTGAAAATATTCTGTCAACAAGAATTCTGAAGAACACTCATCAAAAAGAGATCAAGCTTTCAAACAATCTTCAGATCTCTTCAGCTCTCAAAGTGTTCAAGGCCAACATCATTTCAAGACTCCAGACACTCAACATTTCAGTCATTACTGAAATCATCTCTTGCTGGAGTTCTACCTTTGAAGGCCTATCACCCTCAGCAAAGCTCTTCTTCCTGAAGATTTCAAGGATTCAGGGGGAGCTTTGACATCAATCCACATAGTCTTCTCAGTTGATTGAGAAAGAGAAGACTGCCATAACTCTCTCACCCCCACTCTGTAAAGGGTTTTTCAAACTCCCTTCAAAAGTTTGAATCTGGTTTTTGAGCACCTTGTCAAAAGCTCATTGGTGGCAAGACACCTGATCAAAAAATCTGTTTTGGTTTTTGAGCACCTTATCAAAAGCTCATTGGTGCCCAGGACACCTGATCAACTCATCCTGCAGTGGATTCCTACCTAGGGTGGTAGAAGAGTGGATGTACCCAAGTTTGGGGAACCACTATAATTCCTTGTGTCATCTGGTTTTGCATGTTTTCTTTTTGTTTCTGGCCCAGATTTTCTTGTGCTTAGTTTCTGCATAGCTTGGTTTTGTGATTAGTTTTATTTCTGCTTCCCTGCTTACACTCATTACAACAATTGTTGAAAAGCTTTGCAAAAGTTTTTCTTTGTGTTTTAAAAGCACCATATACTCTATTCACCCCCCTCTAGAGTATATCTGATCTAGTTTCCCCTTTCAAACATGTTATTCCAGAAACATCTAAGTATTCTAAGTCCAGAATCATGCTCCAGTCGACGAATCCATATTCTCATCTCGACGAACATGGACCACAGTATTGATAAGTTTATTAAGTAACAGTTAGCAGTTCTCAGCCCGACGAAACTAGTTCTCAGGTCGACGAACCTAGTTCTCAGGACGATGATTTCTGGATACTCCACTTCAACATTTCATTCCAGAAACATCTAACATATTCTAAGTCCAGAAATACTTTACTGAACTCCAGTCGACGAAGTCAGAATCTCAGCTCGACGATCTTGATGCACAGAGTTGGAAAGGTTCCAGAGAAAGCAGTGGTCTGCTCTTAGTTCGACGATCTTGGATCTCAGCTCGACGAACAAAGATTATCTGGTCGACGAACTTGACTTCTCACCTCGACGAACTCTAGACCCAGGTCGATGAATTCTATTCTTCACTCGATGAATTCTGTACAGTTCCAGACTTAGTTATTTCCCTCCTTCTGTCCTTAGTTTATTGCGATATTTCCTTAGTAATCAATGCTCAACATTCTCTGAATATTACCGTTAGGCGCAGTATTGATTATGGTCTTCATCAGGATTATTGCTTGTCGTTTTTCAATGGGACAGTTGGGGAAATCAATCAATGCAAATATTCTCCAGGCCGTCAGCATTGAAAATTGGAAGGAATTCAAATTTCAAAAAGGAAATTATATGGAAAATATAAATGGGATTTTCTTCCTCTTCCTGTAACGCAATCAGAAAAATAGTGAATAAGGATCTTCTCCTTCTTTCTCGACAGTACTCTGAGACACAATAGAGAAAGATACACACAGTCCAATAACACAGTAAAGAAATCAAAAGCCCTAGACCAGAGAAAGAACAACAAGCAGAAGAAGGAGAAGAACATCAATCAAAAATCAAGAGTCTTCTTCCTTCTTCATCTCAGGATTCTTCAGAGGATAACAAATATTCTATCAGTCAAAGAAGCTCTGGGATACCTGCTGCTCAAGGCTAAAATATTGAAGGCCTACTGACCCTGCAGCAAAGCTCCAACTTCCTGAACTATTCAATATCTTAGGGGGAGCCTTTGCTAAAATCAAAATCCACAAGAGTCTTTTCAGTTGTATTTGAGAAAGAGAAGACATAATCACTATCTCATCCCCCACTGTATAAAGGGTTCTTTAACTACCTTCAAAAGTTATTCCTGGTTGCAAGTCACCTGATCAAAAGACTTGAGGATTGGTTTTTGATCACCTGATCAAAAGCTCATTGGTGGCAGTCACCTGATCAAAAACCTGAGTGGATTCCTACCAGGGTGGTAGAAGAGTGAATGTACCCAGGTTGGGGAACCACTATAAAATTCTTGTGTTGTCTGGTTGCACTTTTCTTTTGTTCTTGTTATGGCTATGCTATTTAGGTTTGTTGTGTTTATGTTTAGTTATTTTATATTTTGTTGTGCATGTGGTAGAATAACTTATCTTAGGACTAATTGTTTTTTGATTAGCAAAACGTTTTTATAAAACCTAAATACTCTATTCACCCCCTCCACCTCTAGAGTATTTCAGATCTAACCCTCACTTTCAATTGGTATCAGAGCAAGTTTCCTTTGGTTGTACCAGTTAACCCTTGAACCAAAAGATCTTA
Source organism: Platanthera guangdongensis (assembly GCA_039583875.1). NCBI lineage: Eukaryota > Viridiplantae > Streptophyta > Magnoliopsida > Asparagales > Orchidaceae > Platanthera > Platanthera guangdongensis. Next base: position 134,947,139 of record CM077156.1, read on the forward strand.
TGTTAGATCTGACTTTTTCTTCTATTAGGTTTTTATTTATAGCATGGCACAAAACAAAGACTATGCAAGCACCAGACCTCCAGTGTGCAACCTAAATAGGTTTGCCATCTGCAAGGCAAAAATCAAATTATATATGAATTCAATTGATTAGGACATCTACAATTCCATTTTGACAGGTCCTCCTCAAGAAACTGCATCTACCTCTATAACAACATCCAGCACTAATGTATTTCCACCACCTGAGTGGACTGAGGCTCAGAAAAAGGCTAAAGTTGTTGATGCTAAAGTCATGAATATTTTTGCCCAAATAATGTCAGATGACAATTTCCAAAAAGTGGCTGAATGCACATCAGCCAAGGCCATTTGGGACTCCCTAAATAAAATGGTGGCTGGATCTGCTAATGAAAGAAAGGACAGAAGATCCAATCTCATATCATAATATGAGATCTTCAAGATGGAGGAAGCAGAATCAGTTGCAGATATGTACAATATGCTGAGCTCAACCATCAATGAGCTATAGACATTGGACAAGGACATCACCCTCACAGAGGTGAATGACAAAATCCTCATGTTCTTCGCAAGCTCATGGGATTCAAGGATCTAGCCAATCAAGGAGGCAAGGAGCCTAAATGAGATTTCCACAGAATCTCTTCTAGGAAAGCTCAAGTATTATGAGCAGCTAATCAAATCTAGAAAAGCAGTTTAGCAGAGAACACCTCCACCAGCAAGGAAGGAGCACAGTATAGCTTTTAAAGCTATTGAAGAAACTGAAGCCTCAACTGTGAATGAAGAGCTGATGAGTCTCTTTGCCAAGAGATTCTATAAAATGGCAAGGAAAGATTTCAGAAGAAAGTCATCCAAGCAGGATGACAAGACAAGGTATGAAAAAACCCCCACTAAAGAAGTGATGTGCTTTGATTGCAGGAAACCTGGACACTTCATCTCAAAGTGTCCAGAGAATCAGAAGAAAGAGAAAAGAAGAGAGAAGGATACAAGAAGACAACAAAGCAGCAGACCTTCTTCCAGCAAATACAAGAAAAATGAGAAAGGCTTTGTAGTAGAAAGCTGTAGTGAAACTGAAGATGAATCCACATCTTCCAGCTCCAGTGAATAAGAAGAAGAGGAAAGGGCCAAAGAAGTCCGCCTCATGGCCATTGATGCCTCCAGAAGTCATTCAGATGAAGAAGACTCTGACAGTGAAGGAGCTTCTGAATCAGAAGTTGATCAGGTATTGTCCTCTTTTGATTATAGTTCTGATACTTTTAAAATTGAATTTAAAACTATGTGCATTGATCTAATAAATTATGAAAAAGAAATCAAAGCACTTATGGAAAAACTAGCTAGTTAAGAGACACTGAAATCTAAAAATACCAAGCTAAAAGATGAACTTACATTAGCTAATGAACAAATTATTCTGTTAAAAACTGAGTTATGTGAGGCCAAACAAGTTGAGGAATCTCTCAATGGGAGAAGCCTTAAGCTGATGGACATTATAAGCACAGTCAATGCCAGACTTAATGACAAACTAGGCTTGGGTGCATCATCAAGTTTGCCCCCCATTCTTAAGAAGAATATTTTATCAACCCCCATCAAATTTGTTTTTGCTAAGGGGAAAGAAATAATAAACCATAAACAAACTACAGAAGAAATGCCCAAATTAAAAGGTCAAAATAACAGAAACCACAAAACCTTAGATAAAAACAAAGTTCAGCAGATTTCATCGAACTCAGATCGACGAAATGTGTCCAGTTCGTCGAACTCAAGTCGATGAATGCTGAACGCAAATTTATATAATAATCATTCGTCTTACTGCGATCGACGAACTGTGTATGGTTCGTCGAGCAGAGATTGATGAACTTGGGGCACAAAAAATGACTATGTTCATTCTCTGAGGAGAGATCGACGATCTCATCCCGTTTCGTCGAACTCTGGTCGACGAACTCACAACATTTCGTCGAACCCAGTCAGACTTGGTAAAAATCATAATCATGATAATAACTCTAATAAATCTAGGAAACCTTTTAATCCTCTTGCTAACTGGATAGTTCACCTAGAAGATATCACCCATTAGGATATAAATAACAACTTGAATGTTCTGTGACTTCAAGTTTTTCTTATCAGCAAAACAAAGGACCCAAGGTAACCTGAGTCAAGAACAATTAATTATTTTCTCTACAGGAGAAGAGTTGTCCAGTTGTAAATCAACTATGGTATCTGGACAGTGATTGCTCCAAGCACATGACTGGCTGCATGGACAACTTAAACAACTTCAAGTCCAAGCTAGGAATAAAGCTAATCTTTGGTGATTCAAAGTGTGGCCAGTCTGAAGGCTATGGAGAAGTAAGGATTGGAGCAGTCACATTCAAGAAGGTGACTTATGTAAGAGGACTCAAGCATAAACTCATCTCCATAAGCCAATTATGTGATGAAGGTTATCACGTACATTTCAACTCAACTTCTTACACTATTTCTAATAAAGAAAAACAAATTGTTTTATTTGGAGATAGAAAAGGAAATATTTACTTAGTTGATTTTCTTTCTGCCAATTCAGATATTTGTCTGCTTAATACTGTTTGCAATCAAAATGAATTATGACATAAAAGGCTAGGACATGTTAACATTAAAATATTGCTAGGATATCTAAAGACAACATTATGATAGGTTTTCCTTCTGGTCCCTAGAAGAAGGAAGGCCTTTGCAGCGCTTGTCAACTAGGCAAGCAAACTAAATCTTGCTTTAATTCAACTAACAAAAGTGATTCACCTAGGATTTTGTACTTGTTACACATGGACCTATTTGGACCTACTATTGTACAAAGCCTAGGAGGGAAATCGTATACTCTAGTCATTGTAGATGACTTCTCAAGATTCACTTGGGTGTTCTTTCTGAGATCTAAGTCAGATACCTTTAAAGTTCTTATAGATTTTCTCAGGACCAAACAGATTGAGTACTCTACTCATGTTACAATGATCAGAAGTGATCATGGTATAGAGTTTGAGCCTCTTCTTATGCATGAGTTCTACGAGAAGGAAGGTATCAGGCAATACTTCTCAGCTCCTAAAACTCCCCAACAAAATGGGGTAGCTGAAAGGAAGAATAGAACCCTGATTGAAGCTACAGGCACATTATTTGCAGATGCTTACATTCCACTATCGTTTTGGGCAGAGGCTGTAAGTATAGCAAATTATGTATTGAATAGCAGCCTAATACATAAACTTAAGAATAGGACTCCTTGTGAATTACTTAAAGGGAAGAAACCTAAAATCACTTATTTTAAAGTATTTGGTTGTATATGCTACATAAATAATAACAATAAGAAATATATTAGAAAATTTGAAGCTAAGGCTGAAGAGGGAATTTTTCTAGAATATTCCCAAGTAAGCAAAGCTTATAGGGTGTTTAACAAATCATCTTTAAAAATTGAGGAATCTATATATGTAACTTTTGATGAAACTTACATGTCTTACAAGGAGAAAGAGATTTCTACCAAAAGCACCTTGTAGGTACCTCACTTATGTGAGAATTTGGATGAGCTCAGCGTCACCCAAGAGGTTCCAACACATCCTTCTCCACAAGATGAAGAAGAAAGTGAAGAAGAAAGCATTGAAGTGACTGAACTTCCTACAATAGCAAACACAATTCCACAAGAGGAATTAAATCAAAATGTTATTGCGGAACCAACTCCACCGACTGATCTTGTCACACTAAGGGATCACCCTAGATATCAAGTGATTGGAGACATATCAGTAGGTGTACAAACAAGACATAAACTCAACTAAGATGTGATGCATGACTGTTTTCGCTCTCAAGTTGAGCCCCAATCCGTAAAAGATGTTGAGCAAGACCCCCACTGGATCATTGCAATGCAAGAGGAACTCAACCAGTTTGAGAGATGTAGAGTTTGGGATTTAGTTCCAAGACCCAAAGACTACCTAGTCATTGGAACCAAATGGGTATATAAAAATAAGCTTGATGCCCATTGTGTAATTGTGAGGAACAAGTATAGGCTTGTTGCTCAAGGTTATAGGCAAGAAGAAGGCATAAACTATGATCAAACCTTTGCACCAGTTGCAAGGTTAGAAGCAATCAGAATATTCCTTGCCTATGCTGCATACAAGAAGTTCAAGGTATATTAGATGGATGTAAAAAGTGCTTTTCTGAATGGAGTACTGAAAATAGAGGTTTATGTTGAACAACCTCCAGGTTTTATCTCTCTAACCCATCCCTATCATGTATTAAAATTGCATAAATCCCTCTATGGTGTAAAGCAAGCTCCAAGAGCTTGGTATGAGACCTTATCTAGCTTTCTAATAGAGCATGAATTCACTATAGGCATAGTAGATAAAACATTGTTCACTAGGCACCATAATGATAAAATTTTGTTAGTACAAATCTATGTAGATGACATTATATTTGGGTCAACAGATCCCAAACTATGCAAGAGGTTTGCTGACCTCATGCATTCAAAGTTTGACATGAGTAGCATGGGTGAGCTCTCCTACTTCCTTGGACTCCAAGTGAAGCAGCTACCTGATGGCATTTTCATATCCCAGGCTAAATATGCAAGAGAGCTTATTAAAAAGTTTAGGATGGCTGATGTCTCAGCAAATAAAACACCTATGGCTACTAATGCTGTAATAAATTCTGATCCACATGAAAAACAAGTTGATCAGAAGTTATATAGGGGCATTGTTTTGTCCCTATTATATCTTACAGCTAGAATACCTGATATAGTGTTTGCCACATATCTTTGTGCTAGGTTCCAAGTGAACCCTAAAGAATCTCACTAGTTTTTATAAAAAAAAATTTGAGATATGTAAAGAGTTGTCCTAGTCTAGGCCTTTGGTATCCTACTGAGTCAAAATTTGATTTAATTGGATATTCAGATGCTGAATTTACTGGATGTATGGTTGATAGGAAAAGTACCTCAGGAACTTACCAGTTCCTTGGTATGAGACTAGTGTCTTGGTTCTGCAAGAAACAATCATCTGTGTCCACATCAACTGCTGAAGCAGAAAATATTGTAGCTGGTAGTTGTTGTTCCCAGATGTTGTGGATTCAAAACCAACTCATAGACTAAGGGTTCAGCTTAAATAATTCAACTCTATTATGTGATAACATAAGTGCTATATCCATAGCACAGAATCTAGTCCATCATAGTAGGACAAAGCATATAGACATTAGGCATCATTTCATAAGAGAGTGTGTAGATAAAAACAAAATCAAACTTGTTTATATCTACACTACTTTACAGAGAGCAGATATCTTCACCAAACCTTTGGATGAAAGGAAACACCTGTTCTTTATAAATCAGCAGGGCATGATCAATGGAGAAGCTTTGATTTAACTTCTGTCTACACTCGACGAATTCTTCAATGTTCGTCGAACGGAGCTCGATGAACTTGGAAAAGTTCTTGAGATATTCATCGAACGGAGATCGACGAACTCTCTGTGAGTGAAGTTGTTTTCGTCGAACGGATAACGACGAATCTGCTTCAGAAAACTTTCGTCGAACGAAGTTCAACGAAATGTATTCAAATCTTTAGACTGATCTCGACGAATTATTTAACTACAAATTATTTCGTCAATCACAGATCGAAGAATTATTTATTTTTCGTGGAAGGGAGTTTGTCGATTCATATTCTGTAAAATCTTATGTCTAGGTTTTCTTCGACCTCCGTCCCGCGCTTTTAGTTCCCTTGCACTTGATCTTTGTTTTTCTCTTGAAGGTGAACAAATGGCGATTCCAGCAAGCAGCCTTGCTGCAATGAAATTCGATACAGGCTTTGATGTGGACTTTAAATCATTTCAACATTCATACCCTATCTTTCAGGACATCCTGCAACTCCTTGATGAACAGCAATTGAAGAATCCGATGTCCACCGAATCAAGATAGCTGCCCCTGAGATCAGAGAGTGGGTCTACACTTCTTCCACCACCGATGAGAATACCATGACTGGAACTATATCGGGTAATGCCGTCTCCCTTACCCCTGCAATGTTAACCAAAACTTTTGGATTAAACAATGGTACAGAAGAATTAGAGATTGAAACTGAAGAGTTTGCTGAGATGCTAAGTATGATGGGTTATTCTGGAGAAACCCCTAACAAACTGCTGAAGAAACACCTTTCCGCTGAATTTAAATTCCTAGTAGATATTTTTGGCAAGGTGTTGCTGGGCAAGCACAATGCTCATGATTACATAACCAGGCACCAATTCCAGGTAATGTGTGCAGTGGTGAACAAGAAGCAGGTGAACTGGGCTCAGATTTTGTTTAAGCTGAGTGGGAGAGGAGCATCACCAAGCCCTCCAAGGCTTCCTCCTCCACCAGGCCCTACCACATCCTCTGCAACTCTACCATTGGACACCTCCATCATTCCATCTCTCATTGCACTTCTTACTCCACTCCTCAAAACCATCATAGCAGAGGCCATTTCACCTCTTGCTACTTCCATTTCCTCTCTTGCTGCCCAAATATCTGCCCTCTCTGCCACTCCTTCAGTTAGGGGCCTAGCTTCAGTACCCACTAAAACTAGGCAGGGGGAGATACTCCATGAAGAAGCAGCAATAGTACCAACAGCAGTAGCAGCAGCAATAACATTAGCATCAACAGTAGATGCAGATGCTGATACATATTTATTTGATTTAATTAATTTTATTGAGTCTTATATGGATCTGGATGAGTAGGTTCTAAAGGAAATAAAAAGTGCTGGTGATTTTATTATAGATTCCACAGTTGATCTCTTAAAGTTGTTGAAAAATTTTGATACAGTTTATGTTAATAATCTTCCAGAGTGCAACATTAATCCATCTATGGCTATAGTCCCCTACACCTCACCAATAAGCCCCAAAGTTGCCAAAGCAACTCATGGCTAGCTTTGTCATTCCAGAGGTTCCTTTTCTCCCATCTCCTCCCAGAGTTGTTTCCCCATTATTTCATCTCCTCCTGCTCTAGTTTTTGTTATAGATGATTCACCCATGCTTGATCTGGATGAACTGATCATGGATGATATAGAAGTGGAAAATAAGTCAGTTGCTGAAAGCACTAAAGTGTATAGTTCTCCTCTTCCAGCTCCTCCTCCAGCTCCCTCCCAGGCTAAGAAACCTCTGATATCTGCTGAAGCCCTGAAAGAAATAAATGCAATGTATGATAATCCTCAGGATAATGATGAGGACTCAGATGAGGAACTTAAGAAAAAGAAAGTATCCAAGAAGAGAAAAGCTCCTCCACCTCCTACTCCAAAACCAAATCCAGCAAATGACGCACCATATTATATACTGCAGAAGATCACACCATATAAGGGCATGCCAGCATGGATGTGCCTGTCCAAGAATCAACCGAAAGAGAGAAAGAAAAGCAGAAGATACTCCCCACCTCCTTAGAGATATAGAAAGGATCCTCCTCCTCCTCCACCTACTGCTAGTGCTTCAGGTTCTTCAACTCAGAGGACTACCCAGTATCAAAACTATCAGAGGCATCAGGGTAGGTCCTCCTCTTCAGGAAGCAGCCAGTAGAGGTCTTATTCATTAGCCAGACAGCAACAATAATAACAGCAACAACAATAATTACAACAGCAACATCAACAACAGCAGCAACAATTCTCTGAACATAAATATGAAAGCCCAAAGAGACCTGCTTCCCCACCTGTACCATTTGAAGACCTAGAGACAACTATAATAGCTAGGATTTCCAAGTTCCAGGAACTGGTTGGCCTTTCCATGATTAATAAAGCTAAAGCTGAAGGGAAGGATCCCACTCAAAACTCTACAATGTCCAAGTACAGAAAGGAAGAAATGAACAGATTTGCTGAGGCTTACAAGTTTTTTAATGTTGATGATTATATGAAACTGCATCTAGAAGCAGTAGTGCCCAGGGCTACATCTCTTAATATCATTAGGGATGCTAACATGACAATGACCAAGGTTCAAGTTGCAAACCCTAACAGGGAAATTATATTTACACAGTCTGGAGACAAAGCCAAAGAAGACAACCACAAGGAGAAGAAGAAGAAGAAATAAATTTTGAACTTTCTTTAGTCTTTTTGAGTTATTTTAAAACTGCTTATCTATTTCTTGATACAAAGCTTATTGTACATATATATTTGTTGCATACTTTAAATTTCCTGCCAGATATATTCCTATTTTGCTTTGTATGTAGTTTGTGTCTGTAATTAGTGACGTCACCCAAATATGGGGAGATTGTTGGATCTCTAGTTGGATTTGGGCTAGGTTCACTAAGTTAGGATCATTTGACCCAACATTTATAGCCAGGGTCATGGTTATGTCCTAGAGTATAGGCCAAGTCCTTAGAGTCAACACTGCATGGACCAGCCATCAACAGACTGCAAGAGACTCAAGACTTAGAAAAATTTCAAAGACTCAGAAAATGAGTTCGACATTAGTCGAACTGAGGTCGATGATAGTCATGCTCAGCTCGACGAACTCAGAGAAAATTCTTTGAGCTAAGCTCGACGAACTTGGTTCTCAGGTTGACGATCTATGGACACTATACTTCAACATTCCAAGTCCAGAACTCTTCTCACTAAACTCCAGTCGACGAAGTTAGAATATCAGCTCGACGAACTTGGATCTTAGGTCGACGATTCCTGGGTATTCTACTTCAACATGTTATTCCAGAAACATCAAAGTATTCTAAGTCCAGAATCATGCTCCAGTTGACGAATCCATATTCTCAGCTCGACGAACTTGGACCACAGTCTTGATAAGGTTATTAAGTAGCAGTTAGCAGTTCTCAGCCCGACAAAACTAGTTCTCAGGTCGACGAACCAAGTTCTCAAGATAACGATTTCTGGATACTCCACTTCAGCATTTCATTCCAGAAACATCTGACATATTCTAAGTGCAGAAAAACTTTACTGAACTCCAGTCAACGAAGTCAGAATCTCAGCTCGACGATCTTGATGCACAGAGTTGGCAAGGTTCCAGAGAAAGCAATTGTCTGCTCTCAAGTCGACGATCTTGGATCTTAGCTCGACGAACAAAGATTATCTGGTCGACGAACTTGACTTCTAAGCGCGACGAACTCTGGACCCAGGTCGACGAATTCTGTTGTTCACTCGACAAATTCTGTGCAGTTCCTAACTTAGTTATTTCCCTCCTTCTGTCCATAGTTTATTGCGATAATTCCTAAGTAATCAATGCTCAACATTCTATGAATATTACCGTTAGACACATCATTGATTATGGTCTTCATCAGGATTATTGCTTGCCATTTTTCAATGGGACAGTTGGGGAAATCAATCAATGCAAATATTCTCCAGGCCGTCAGCATTGAATGAAGGAAGGAATTCAAATTTTGAATAGGAAATTATATGGAAAATATAAAAGTGGTTTTTCATTCTTTTCCTGTAACGCGATCAGAAAAATAGTGAATAAGGATCTTCTCATTCTTTCTCGACAGTAATCTGAGACACAATAGAGAAAGATACACACAGGACAATAACACAGTAGAGAAATTAGAATCCCTAGACCAAAGAAAGAACAACAAGCAGAAGAAGGAGAAGAACATCAATCAAAAATCAAGAGTCTTCTTTCTTCTTCATCTCAGGATTCTTCAGAGGACAACAAATATTCTATCTGTCAAAGAATCTCCTGGATACCTGCTAGTCAATGCTGAAATATTGAAGGCCTACTCACCCTACAATAAAGCTCCAACTTCCTGAACCATTCAATATCTCAGGGGCAGCCTTTGCTAACATCAAAATCCACTAGAGTCTTCTCAATTGTATTTGAGAAAGAGAAGACATAATCACTCTCTCATCCCCCACTGTATAAAGGGTTCTTTAACTCCCTTCAAAAGTTATTTCTGGTTGCAAGTCACCTGATCAAAAGACTTGAGCATTGGTTTTTTATCACCTGATCAAAAGCACATTGGTGGCAGTCACCTGATCAAAAACCTGAGTGGATTCCTACCAGGGTGGTAGAAGAGTGGATGTACCCAGGTTGGGGAACCACTATAAAATTCTTGTGTTATCTGGTTGCTCTTTTCTTTTGTTCTTGTTATTGTTGTGCTATTTAGATTTGTTGTGTTTATGTTTAGTTAGTTTATATTTTGCTAAGCCTGTGGTAAAATAACTTATCTTAGGACTAATTGTTTGTTGATTAGCAAAAAGTTTTTATAAAACCTAAATACTATATTCGCCCCCCTCTAGAGTATTTCAGATCTAACCCTCACTTTCAGACGAGAATAGGGGATTTGGTAAGGAAAAATCTTGGAACTGACCCAAGAGCTCGGCATGGTGGTCCCACCACTCACCCGAAAGATCTCAGAGAGCTTCTCCTCCTTACCCAAAGGCTGATCTAAGACTACATCAGAAAGTGCAAGAAGATTAGAGCACAAGTCTGCATGCCTTCTGAGGTGCCCCTTGGGTCCTATTTATAGTTTTTTGAAAACGGCCTGCAAATATCCAATCTCTGCTGTTTTGAACAGCTATGTTCAGTCCAACTGGTACTGCCAACAGTGTAACTCCGCTGTTCTAACTGGCTATAGCCAGACTAGCGGGGCAAAATGGTAAAAAACATCATAAGTCTTTGGGCGAGTGTCCCCTTGAAGTCTCTGCACGCTCGGGGTGGTGAGTCCTAAATGGAGCTGGCACTTGCCATCTACTTCTGGGCATCGGCGAGTACGGGCCCAGCTGGCCCTAATCGCCGGCTCCACTGGGTGAGTGCGATCCTTTCGGCTCCATTTGCCCCTGACAATTCCACCTCACCTGGGTGAGTCGGGGGCTGCCGAGCTCTGGCCCCTTGAGTGCTCGCTCGGGTTTCAAACAATTCAATCCGGCTGGTCCGGCTCCTGAGAAATCACTGAGCTCCATTCGACAAACGTCGAGCTCCGTTCGACCAACTTCGAGCTTCGTTTAACGAATACCGAGCTCCGTTCGACGAACGACGAGCTTAGTCAAACAAACCCATATTTCCAGCTCGACGAACGTCAAGCTCCGTTGGACGAATGACCAAGATTAGTTCTGCGAACTCTGAGTGAGCGCAGGCTTGTCTTGCTTCACTCGACGCTAAGGGAGAATGGCATTGAGTGTCTAGGTTGGCAAGTTGGCCTTGAGAAAATTCCCTCGTATTGGGCGGCTAGTGGTCGATATGGCTGGCACATGCCGCCTCTTCTGACCTCTTGTTGGTTGTGGGCCTTGCTGGCCCCCACTCACCCACTACTTACCGAGATCCATGAGGCGAGTGCTGAGCCTACTAGCCGGGTATGGCCGGTTTGGCCCCCACCAATCCCACTCACCGAATATGGGGTTGTACACAATCCCCGCTCTTTTGAGCTTGGCAAAAGCTCGGAAAGAACCATCCAACCCCGAGTGTTCGACGTGTGGGTCAAAGGGTCGAAGGGATCTTTGGTGGAGCCTACCGATGGCTATATATATACACCAACATACCTGGGTGGCCTTTGTCATTCCAACTGCTTTAACCTTGCTGAGATGTCTATCCCGAAAGAGATCCAAGAGAGGCTTGCCCGGGTTCGCGAGGCTTCCTCTGCTCGCTTGGAAAACTTAACTACAGTTCCTTATAGCATCCTGTAGAGCAGTTCAGCTGATTCCAATCCTGCTAAGAGAGTGAAAAAATTTATCCAAGATGTCGAGCCCATCTTTCGTGACGTGAAATCCACTCTGGAGCACGGGGCCGGCTCCTCTACTTTTCCCTCCCCAGATAAAAAATAGAACATCATCGACCTTTGCGCCGACCCAGACAGTCAACAGGGTGATGACGAGGCCTCCGCGCCGTGAGTCAAGAGCCCCACGATGAATCGATTTGTAAGAATCTAGAGGATCACCCGCGAGAGCCGTCAACCCCTTTAGGACCCTGGAGCTAGACTCACAAAGGCCGAACTCTCTAGTTCATACCCCTTCCCCTCAGCGACAACCTGTCGGGACTGCGGTGGGAGGTGTTGAAGCCATCCCCGTGCCGGGCTTCATCCTCCTTTCGCCAAGAGCACACCGTCCAGGCCAATGCAAGAATCTGGGGCTTCCCCCTCACCACACTTTCTTGGGGGTGCCGATCTCATCAGGTAAGCTGACCTTCATTGGTTCCTATCCCGCAATTTTTCGGGGTACTCGCCTTTCATACTGGTGCTAAACTATCTCTACAGCACTTCCCAGCAAGTTTGAGGCTGAAGAATCATCTGGACCAATCTTCTACTCGCCCCTTCCTTATCCAAACATGCTAGACTACTTCCTGGTCTCTAAAGTGGAGAACGGAGAGCTTACGAGGAGGTGGGGTCGGGCTCTTCAAGAAGCTGGTACGCGGGCTATGCCAGGTATAGGAGGACAACGATGCGCTGCAGGTCTTCTATGTGCGGCTAGCGGATGAGGTGAGGGGCAACCCGGCAGGCTAGGCGATGTCCCCTTCTCAGCTCCTGGATGAAATCGTCGAGAGCCTCCAGGTTTCTCAGAGGAACTCGGGGCGTATTTGCGAGCTCCTTAACTCGCGGTGACCTACGAGGAAGGAGACGCCAGGCTAGGGTAGATAGAAGTTGCTCCATTGTCGAGCCTACTGGCACTCACCTCCTGACCCCTCAGCCCGCACACTTGAACTTGTTCCTCCTTCCTTCTGTATCTGATTTATCCGAACAGTATTCGCCCCTTGGCCTGTAATAACTTTGAATATTTTTTAGATTTTAATGCTTGGTATCCGAATAATATATCGCCCTTTATATTCAGCTCGGCATGTGATGGGACAAGTCATAGAAGTCGGCAAATTTGGGTTGGCGAGCTGGGACAAGCGAGCTTGACTGATCGGTCAACTCGGCCTTAGATTTCTTTTTCTATAAATAGGCCCCCTCACCAACCCCGTACCACCGTCTTTATTTACTTCATAATCCCTCTTCTAGATTTCCCCCTCTTTTTTTTATATTCACGCTTTCAGCCTTCTCACGAGCATGGGCAAGGCCAACCCCGACGCCGACGGCCGCACCAAGTGCACTCAACACTTCAACGACTACTGCTTCTTCGAAGGGAACACTACCGGAGCAGAACTCGCGGAGTTCGTCACTAACTATGTGTCACCTAGCTTTGAGGCGCGCCGGCACAGGGAGTAGTAAGCCATCAACACTTTCTACTCCAACGAGCTCGCCTTCCCTATCTCTCATTTCGAGGTGGGGTTGCGCCTACCATTCTGGCTAGAAGTCCGTCAGATATTGAAGTAGTATGACATTGTGCCGGCGCAACTCAACTCGAATGCCATTTACATGATGGTTGAGTTCACATGCTTCCTCAGCCGGGATCAAATAGAGTTCAACCTGACCATCTTCTGGAAACTATTCTCCTACAAGGTGACCCCGGATAGCGTTGCCTACTTTGGGGGGCTCCCTTATCAAAGTTCGTGAGATAGCGAACAAGCATCACAATTGGATGACCAAGATCGTCTTCATTAAGGGCAATCTCGGCAACATAGCCTACTCGCCCCAGCAGAAAGGCGAGGAAGTGTACCCCCCCCCCTCGTGTCCTGCAACAATGCCGAGCTCCATAAACTCTTCCTCCACAATGAATTTGAGGTCGCCTTCCTGCAAAGGGACCTCGACTCGCTCCTCCCCGTTCTTTCCAGTGAAGGTACTTTCTATTTTTCTTCTTGCTCAGCTCGCCGAATTCCAAAGAATTTTTCTGAGTAAGTTTTTTCACACAGGGGAGCGACTGATCCCCGCGAACCCACCTTTCATGTACTCATGATTATTCCCTGACCCCCTTGTGTGCGAGAAGATGGCAGTGGAACCCTGCCGAGATGAGATGGCTTCATCCAAGCCCTCTTCCATCAAGAAGCGACCTGATCCTGTGGGATCTAGCTCGCCCCATCGCCTTTAACCGAAAAAAGATGAAGAAATCAGTGATTGTTCCACGGGCGAGACATCAACAAGAACATCAAAAGCCGAAATACATGAGCTCGCCTGAGACGACCCCGGATGGGTCGTTGGAGAGATCACTGATGGAGACCTCGGGCAAAGGGCAGGGTGTGGCAAGTCCTCTGCTCCCCCTGCTGCTAAGAAGGCGGCCCGTGAGCCGAGCACGCCAAAGAGCCACCCCCTCTTCAGCTTGAAGGGAAGGTGGAAAAACTCGGCAGGCGAGCCTATGGTTAAATGGGATGAGCTGGCTCACCGAGTCTCCATCTCCACCCTCCACAATTCTGGGAATGACCGCCAACTCCCCACCGACCATGCCTATTCGCTCGGATTCGACCTCTATGGGCGCAAGGATGCCGAGGCGTACAAGGCATGGCCCTACGACAACTCGGCCTTGAGGGCATGCAAACACATATGCGAGCCCTGTAGTTGCATCACATGATGATCTGCCACGGCTTCAACCTCAATAATGACATGCAGAAGGCCGAGCAGGTATGCGATGTCGCCAAGGATAGGGCCATCTACCTGGTGAGGTAGCTCGGCATTTTCGAGAAATTACTCACCCAAGCCGCCGGCATGCTGGTAAGTATCGAGTTGCTTCTTTCTCTTTTTACTTAGACTTTCCCTGCCTTCTCCATTATAAGTTCATTTACCCCTTTTGTTTTTCAGGACGCCAAGTGCGCCAATGAGTTGCGGTCTCACGCCATGGGTCTAGAGGAATAGAATAGCCAGCTGCATGCCCGCTCCGCCGAGCTGGAGACTTGTCTTGCCGGGTTGGAGGAGGAGAATGGGGTGCTAAAAGAGAAGAATAAGGGTCTCCATAGCGAGATCCTACGCCAAACGGAAATCTTCTTCCCCTGGAAACAGTGAGCCCCCTTCCCGTACAAGAGGTCGAGGGTCTTTCATTAGGCCGAGTTCATGGAACGGCTGCGGGTCAACTCGATCGAGTCCACCGTATGCACCCTTTAGATAATGAAAGACACGGGGGTGCTGGTGGACGGCTGCGAGGAGATCACGGCCCGGGAACTCATGTAGTGTCTATTCCTACCAACACCGCCTAGCGAGTAGGGGGATAGCTTTGGCATGATCTTCGGGAAGGGGTTCAAATACGACCTATCCGGAGGAGTGGACGAAGACCGCCAGTCCGGGTGGAGGGGAGAGCTGATCCGCACCCCCCCCCCTTTTCTTTCTTTTTTCCTGTAATTCTTTCCCCCTCTTTATGAAACCTAGCCGAGGCGAGCTCCTCTTTTTGTAACATCATTATACGGATGAAAACAGCTTCGTTATGAACTTTCACTTGACATTTACTATCTTTTTCTGAGCTTCCTTATCGTGATGTACTCGCTTGTGAGATCTCCTTCTCAAGGGACCTTGATGAGTCTGGTTTATATAGGGTTTTTCGGACTCATCTGGGCTAGTTTTCACGCACTTGAACTTCACTTTTAGTATGTTATCGTTGATATTTCATTTATATAATTTTTCATGCTATGTGCATTGTTTTGGCCCTTGTGGTGTGCAATTGCACATTTTGTTGTTGGGGTATGCGCATGGTGCTCCCCAGGTGCTCTTTCTAGTAGCTTTTGTTGCATTTCTACTTTGTTGGATGATCTTCTTTGGTTTTATTAGTTTGTATGCAGGTGGTGCGTTTTCCCCAAGTCTGGAATGCAGGTTTGAGGAAAATCCACGGTCGTGCGTTTCTTTCACACACGGTTTGTGCCCGATCGTGTGTTTTGTTTGTGCAGGAGAAACGTCGGAACCGTGCGCGAATAAAATGCACGGTTTTCCTGTAGCTTTGTTGTTTGTTCCATTCTATGGTTAATCGTGCGCTTTGTTCATGCACGGGCAGAAGCGCTAGTACGCGAGTAAAACACATGGTTCCCCTGTATTGTCTTGTTTTCCTGTGCTCTGTGTTTACCTATGTGATTTCCTTCGAGCACGAGCGGAAGTGCCCATGCGCACGTAAAATGCACTGGTAAACGCTTCATCTTCTGCAAGCTTGGGCTGGAAGTTAATAACGCACAGTTAGCGCACGGTCATGCGCAAAACCGTGCGTGCCTATTTTTCTGACCTGCTTATATTTAAGGCGCAGATTTCTTCTTCCAGAGGAGGACTTTGTCCAGCTATTCCTCCCACCATTTTAGGGCAAAGTTCCGTCGTTCTCCACCTTGGAGAGGCCTCTGGACAAACTTTCAATGCCAAATCAAAGCCGGAGCTTCCTCTCAACCTCCTCCTTCATCCTTGAGCTTCAAGAAGAGTTAGATCAAGCTTTCTCCATCAAGCTAGGAGAATTTTGTGTCATCTTCCACCAGCTCGTGACACAAAGAATACGGGTCCATTGGGAGTGAGTGACAGCTTCCTCTACCCTGAATGCAGTTGAGGACCGAACTTGGACGCGGATTGACAACCCGGTGATTCCTTCCGTGAATCCTCAGCAAGACTTCGAATCCGGTCGATTTCGCACACTTTTCTTCTCTTGTTGTCGATAGTGTAGCTTAATCTCTTTGTATATGATGAAGTGTGTTTAGTTTGTAAAACATTTGTATATAATCATGTCTATGTGATTTTGTATTTTCATTATTTTCTTAAGGTGCGCCTTTATTTTCCATCCACCACCACATCTGGTTGTGGTGAAGAGGTGCACAAGCAATTGCTAGTGGCATATGTAGCGAAGAGGTGCTCTCAACCCTCATTCCGCCACTCTCACCACCTCATCCGCAAGCCTACTCGTCTATCCTCCTAGCGATTCATTGCATAGCGTACCGTATAGTCTTCCATCCCACCTGGCGAAGCATCGCATAGCGGCATTGCATAGGTGTACCTGTTAGTGTTTTATTTTCTTTTTCCATAACTATAACCCCCCCCCCTTCGTTAACTCTGACCTAAGGACTTCAATCTCAAGTCCTCCTCAAAATTAACTCCACCTGACTATGTTCGTTGAAGAGATCGATACTTGGGAAAATTCACCCATTTTATATTACTTGTGCCACCGGTACACTTGTCGTCCAACGCATCAAGTTTGTGGCGCCGTTATTGGGGAAGACAGTTGTGTGAGTTTTTGGAGAGGGAGATAGTAGATCGAAGCCCTTTTCCATTAGTATATTTCAGCTTCCTACTTTGTTTTAGTTGTTAGAATTTTTAATTTTTATTTTGCTTATTTCTTTTTGCCCTTTTCTTATTTTTGGTTTAGATAGGAGATCCATGCTATTTTTATTCTAGTTGTGTTGCACACTTTTTGGGTAATTATTTGTATTCGCATTGTATTCTGTTGCCGAGTGCTATCTTTATGACGCTTTGCGTTGATGCATGGATGCCATGGCTGATATGAAAGTCAAGCATTGCATTAGATGTTTGTTATGTCAAGGTATACACCACATGGTGAAGGATTGCCCTCGCTTGTGTGAGCCTTCCCCCTTTGAGGGAGTGTGCGCGACAGCCTCCCATTCGCGAAAGACTGTTGTGGACAGGCCTACCAGGGTGTTGCCTGGCCCATACACTAACATAGCGCACCTTACTTGTTCTTTACCCGTTGAGATTACTGAAGAATCTCTCGCTACATACATATCCTTCATGGGTCCCATGCTCCCTTTTTACGAGCTTCCCTTGAGTGATGACGATCTCTCTTGTGGTAGCCAGCAAAAAGAGGATCAGGAATCCATGGGCGCTCCTGTATGGGACGCAGAGATTGTTCCGGTCGACGGGGTGGTGTCAGCAAATGATTTTGAGATGGGGCATGCTCATTCAGTGCTTGATTTTGTGAGCAGCTTCACCCCTCCGCAATTTTTGCCTGATGGTGCTATGCCATTTTTGTGTGAGTCGGTTGATGATGCCGTATTTTTGGATGATTCGGTGACTGAGGATGCGCCGAGGTGGGATGAGGATTCTACTATCTCCGACTGTGAATGTGGATCTTCGGAACACTTTTACGCACCACGGTGGGATGAGGAATGTTCCCTTTCCGATGCGAAGATTTTCACCTCCTTATTGGATGAGGCCGTCCCCCTTACCACCATGGACCTCTAGTTCTCGGATTCCCCACCATACGACTCGTATGATACCGACGATGATCTCTGCTTGGATCTCGCTGAGAGTGACACCGGGATCACTCTTCCATTTCCTGATTATTTTAGGTCTTCTTCTCTTTTATTACATGATCCCCCTTCCTTATCTAAGCCTGTGCAGGTTGAGTCCCCACGGATACGTTGGAATGATGATGAGCCTGGTTCCCATGCCATTGCCAACGCTACCTACACATTTGTGGTTGCCAACACCTTGGTAAGTAGAGATTTATTCTGTGATATGATGAGCGAGGACCAGCGCTCCTCCTCTTCTTATTTCCTATTTCCTCTACCTGTGTTGAGCAGGTATTATTATTTAGGTAGAGGGGTAACTGCTTTATCACCGTATCAGTACCCGTTACCGAAACAGAAAATGGAACAGTTACCTGTACACTTTTATTTTCATAGGTCAATTAGCTAGAACCTTTTCCGTAGCCGAATAAGTCGTGCTAGGTGGGCAATAACCCCTGTAGTTATCTTATATTTCCTGCAGTTTTATTTTTCATGTCTATCTTAGTTTTAGTATTTCTTTGTTTTTTCGCCTATTTTTCTTTTGTTTTTGCGGAGCTCACCCCTACAGGTACTCATGACAATTCATATTGACGGGGTTGTGATTCTTCGTATGGTGCACCTGCTTCTGTGTTTTCATGTGTCTTCTGTTATGGTCACTAGCTGAGCATTAGGTAATCTCTCCCCTTGTTTCTATATGATTTTAATTTTGATATCATACACTGCGTAGCTTAGTTTAAGTCTGGGGGAGAGCCAGTATTTGTTACTGTTTGCACATGCACATTTAATTTGCATACTAAAAACTTTTATTGTTTTTATTTTGATTAGTTCATTGCATCGCACTCCACAACACCCACTTGAGAACGCGTACTTAAGCACTTGCATGCATCGAGCTTGTTTATCACTTGTGCGTCGAATATAAAATGTTGTGTTGGTTTAGGATTGCGTGATGGAGTAAAATGTTGACTCCAAGAGTGTTCCTATGCGTGCACTCATGATCACTTATAGTCTGTGTAGATTAAAATTCTTTATATGCTTATAGTTTCTATTTTTCTATTAGCGTAGATTTTGTTTACGGTACCCTAGTTGTGAATCTGGTTATGAATCAAACGGTCATGTAAGATTGTGTGTGGGAGTTCAATATCCTCGTATTGCTCGAGTCAGGAGGAGGGGTTGTCTTTCTCGGTGGCTAAGAACTTGCCCCTAGCTACTCTCGAAGCATGGGTACATGGTTAGCCAAGTGCGCGCGTAATGTAGGCCGTCATTTTGTCTAGTTTGAGCCGTGTACGATTCCCGACATCTATCCGTTGTTATCCCCGTTGAGCTTGTCCCTACCTTTGACATCCCTACGCCTGGCTACCAAAGTGATATAGCCTTTCCTACTTGCACATCTGTATGTAGTCACTCGGTTAGCTTCTTTTGTTGTAGTTTGTATCCGTTGTGTGTGGGCAGTTATGTTGGTGTTCGTGAAGCTTGTGGTGTTGCAGTTTTTTTCGGCTTGTTTTGGCTTTTTGGATAAAAAAGGGAAAAGAAAATAAAAAAAATATAATATTAAATGAAATGAAAATTCCCAAGGTGGAATAAAAGAGAAAAAAAAATTTTGTTGTTGAGTTGGAAATTTTGTTCTATTGTGTTCGTTATGGGCGTGTACGCACCTTCAAAAGTCCAAGTCTGGTGGTGCGTCGCACGTGTTTATTCGTTGAGTTTAGCTGTGAGTATTTTCGGGCGATCTCTTTTTGGATGTGCGTGTCTGTCTTATTTATCTGTGTATACCCTGCCTTCACCTAAAACAATATTATACGCTAAGTCCTACAGATTCCTGCTTGAGTCAAACTAGTGTCGTGGAGAGAGTGTGAACGGGCGAGCATATGGTTACCAACATTGGTGGATTCCTTTAGAGATTTTCCTGAGACCTGATCATTGGCAATGCTCACCTCATTGTCTGCCTGCTTTCATTCTACGCGCAGCCAAATGATTCACCGTGATTCACTTTAGGAGTGTTTGTAATTTCGTCTTTACGTTTATAGGAATAAGAAATTATTATGCATGCATAGAGGAGTTTTCTACTTTTGCTTTTTGTACATGAGGGTATGACTTTGCATGGTACTTCATTTATGCAATTGCTTAGTCAACTTGCTTTCTTAAACTCCACTTAGTGATGTTTTGCTCGGGACGAACAAATGTTTAAGTATGGTGGTGTGATGAGTCCGATTTATATAGGGTTTTCCAGACTCATCTGGGCTAGTTTTCAAGAACTTGCACTTCACTTTTAGTATGTTATCGTTGATATTTCATTTATAAAGTTTTTCACGCTAAGTGCATTATTTTGGCCGTTGTGGTGTGCAATTGCACAGTCTGTTGTTGTGGGTATGCGCATGGTGCTCCACAGGGGCTCTTTCTAGTAGCTTTTATTACATTTCTGCTTTGCTGGAGGATCTTCTTTGGTTTTATTAGTTTGTATGAAGGTGGTGCGTTTTTCCCAAGGCTAGAATGCAAGTTTGAGGAAAACGCACGGTCAAGCATTTCTTTCAAGCATAGTTTGTGCCCGATCGTGTGTTTTGTTTGTGCAGGAGAAACATCGAGTGAAGCTCGACGAATTTCATCGAGCTGAGCCCGATGATTTTCACGCATGGTTAACGCACGGTTTCTTCGGAACCATGCGTGAAGAAAACACACGGTTGTCCTGTAGCTTTGTTGTTAGTTGTATTCTGTGGTTAATCATGTGGTTTGTTCACGCACGGGCGAAAGAGCCCGTGTGCGAGTAAAATGCACGGTTCCCCGATATTGTCTTGTTTTTGTGCGATCTGTGTTTACACGTGCGATTTCCTTCACGCACTGGCGGAAGCCCCCGTGCACGAGTAAAATGCACGGGTCAACACTTCATCGTCCGCAAGCTTGGGCTGGAAGTTAATAACACACGGTTAGCGCACGGTCGTGCGAAAAACCGTGCGATCCTATTTTTCTGACCTGCTTCAATTTAAAGTGCATCTTTCTTCTTCCAGAGGACTTTGGCCTGCTATTCCTCCCGCCATTTTAGGGCAAAGTTCCGCCGTTCTCCACCTTGGAGAGGCCTCCGGGCAAGCTTTGAACGCCAAATCAAAGCCAGAACTTCCTCTCGGCCTCCTCCTTCATCCTTGAGCTTCATGAAGAGTTAGATCTAGCTTTCTCCTTCAAGCTAGGAGAGGTTTGTGGCATCTTCCACCGGCTCATGACACGAAGAAGACGGGTCCATTAGGTGTGAATGACAACCTCCTCTACCCCATAAGCAGTTGAGGACCGAGCTTTGCTGTGGATTGACAACCCGAAGATTCGTTCCGTGAATCCTCAGCAAGGCTTCGGATCCGGTCGATTTCGCACACCTTTCTTCTCTTGTTGTCGATAATGTGGCTTAATCTATTTGTATGTGATTAAGTGTGTTTAGTTTGTAAAATGTCTGTATAAAATCATGTCTATGTGATTTTATATTTTTGTTATTTGCTTGAGGTGCGCCTTTATTTTCCGTCCTCCACCACATTCGGTTGTGTCGTACTAGCAATTGTTAGTGGCGTGCGTAGCGAAGAGGTGCTCTCGACCCTCATTCCGCCGTTCTGACCACCTCATCCGCAAGCTTACTCGTCCATCCACCTAGCGATGCTTCAGACTCAACTAATAGTAATATAAATCAGAATCATCACTTTTTATTCTACTCTATGACACTTGCCGACGCACGATCGGGAGCAAGCCGGCTCAGTCCGATTTATATAGAGTTTTTCGGACTCATCTGGGCATGTTGTCTCACTCATTCACCATATTTCAACCGGAACTCAATTATATTTGCATCGACCGGTCTATGTCCATTTTGTGAATTGTTTTAGCCCATGGGTGTGCAATTGCACATTCTTTTGTTGGGGGTATTCAAATGGTGCTCCCCATGGCTCTTTTTGTGGTTATTGTTTGCTTTGTGTTGCCGGGAGATTTTGCTCCAGCTTGGTTTATTTGCTGTGCAGGTAGTGCGTTTTCCCCAAGGCATGAATTCTGATTTGTGGAAAACGCACGGTCGTGCGTTTCTTTCATGCACGGTTTGTGTCGGTCGCACAAGTAATATAAATTGGGCGAATATCCCCAAGTATCGATCTTTTAAGGAACACAATAAGGTGGATTTAATTTTGAGAAGGACTTGAGATTGAAGTCCTTAGGTCGCTGTTAACTAAGGGGGTTTTTGATTGTTGCGGAAAAAAAATAAAACACTAACATCTAATCCTATGCAACACCACTATGCGATGCTTCGCCAGGCTGGATGGAACACTACACGGTCCGCTATGCACCGAATCACTAGGCAGATGAACGAGTAGGCATACAGATGAGGTAGTGAGAACCGCGGAATGAGGGTCGTGAGCACATCTTTGCTATGCATGCCTCTAGCAATCGCTAGAGAGGAAGAACTGATTTGGCGGCGGATGGAAATAAATGCGCACTTCAAACAAATAACGCAAATATAAAATCACATAGAAATGATTGTATACAAACATTTTACATACTAAACACACTCCATCAAATACAAGAGATTAAACTAAACTATCAACAACAAGAGGGCAAGAGTGTGCGAGATCGACCGAATCCGAAGTTTTGTTGAGGATTCACGGAAGGAATCGCAGGGTGGTCAATCTGCATCCAAGCTCGTCCTCAAATGCGTCCAGGGTAGAGGAGATTATAACTCACTCCCAATGCACCCGTCTTATTCGTGTCACCAGCTGGTGGAGGATGGCATAAACTTCTCCTAGCTTGATGGAGAAAGCTAGATCTAACTCTTCTTGAAGCTCAAGGATGAAGGAGGAGGCCGAGAGGAAGCTCCGACTTTGATTTAGCGTTGAAAGTTTTCCCGGAGCACCTCCCTAAGGTCAAAGATGAAGGGAAATGGCAAAACCCTTCCTCGGAGGCAAAAAATGGCGGGGGAGAAAATCTGTCCCCAATGGAGGAAAATTTGCGCTTTAAATAGAAGCAGGTCAGAAAAACCGGCACGCACGGTTTGGAGCACGATCGTGCGCTAAACGTGAGTTAATAACTTCCAGGCCAAGCTTTCGGATGAAGATGTGTTGACCCGTGCATTTTACTCGCACACAGGCGCTTCCGCCCGTGCGTGAAGGAAATTGCACGGGTAAACACAGAATGCAGGAAAACAAGATAAAACATAGGAACCGTGCTTTTTACTCGCGCACGGGCGATTCCGCCTGTGCGTGAACAAAGCGCACGATTAACCACATAATGGAACAAACAAAAAAGCTACCGGAAAATCGTGCATTTCCTTTGTGCACGGTTTCGAAGAAACCGTGTGTTAACCGTGTGTGAAGATCGTCGGGCTCAGATCGACGAAATTCATCGAGCTTCACTCGACGTTTCTCTTGCATAAACAAAAGGCACGATCCTAAAGAACCGTGTGCTAAGAAAACGCACGACCATGCATTCTCTTCAAACCTGCATTCCAGCCTTGGGGAAAACACACCACCTGCATACAAATAAATAAAAGCAAACAGGACGATCCAACAAAGAAGAAATTCAATAAAAGCAACTGGAAAGAGCCCCTAGGGAGCATCATGTGCATACCCCCAACAACAGAATGCGCAATTACACACCCTTGGGCCAAAATAGTGCACATTTGGTTAAGTGAAGTTCTAAGCAAGAATATGACTTTTCCAATTGAAAAGGTAGTGCACAGGCAAGATAATAAGCCCATATGAGTCCAAAAAAACACTATATAAATCAGACTCATCACACCTCCAAACTTTCCTGTTTGCGCGTCCCGAGCAAACAAAATCTATGCAGATAAGGAGAATAAACTAGCTAATATAGAAATTGAGATACGGAGTACCATGCAAAGTCGTATGCTCATGGGCGTAAAAATATAATAGAGGAAATTTCTAAGTATACAAAACAGTCTATACTTTTCACAATGCATATCAAAATTTTATTACTACTCAAAAATGGAGTTACGTTGAATCTTCCCGTCACGCGTAGGAAGAAAGTAGGCAGGCTACTGAGGTGAGCTTTGCCAAAGACCGGGCTCAGGATCACCTCCAAAGGAATCCACCTATGTCGGGGACCATATGCTTGCCCGTTCACACTCTCTCCACGTACTAGTTCTACTCAAGCGTGAATCTGTAGGAATTTAGGTGAAGATATGGGGCTTAGGTTATGGTGAGGTAAACAAAGATAAATAAGGAGGCTACGCACCTACCCCAAATAAGCTAGCATAAAAAGGAATCTACCACTAACCAAAATACACGCGGGTACACCACACCCTCATACTTACTTTTTAAAATATGGGTGTGTGCACATCCTACACCAAATACAATCTCATCACAAAAAAGGATTTTCAATTATACTTTTTCTTTTCACTTTTTTTCACAATTCATTTTTTATAAATAATCATTATTTTAACAATTTCAGAAAATATAAATTTTGGAGCACATCAACATATTCACAATGAATATCACCACATCAACACTCCAAAATGAAAATATAAAACACTAAAGCTCGACTTGGGTGTGCGACTAGGATCGACTATGAGGCTTTGGTGAAATAATGGTGGAGGTGAATCAAAATAAGGGGTAGGCACAATGGGGCATAGCAAGGATAAGACGTAGGAATGGTACAAAGCTCAACCGGGCCAAAATGATGGCCTACATCACGCTCATGCTGGACTAACCGTGCACCAATGCTTCGAGAGTAGCTTAGGGCAAGTTCTTAGCCACTGAGAAAGATGATCCATCCCCCCGACTCGAGCAAAATGAGTCTAGTGACGGCTACACACATCCCTGCACTACCGTTTAATTCACACCAGATTCACCAATATTTGGGTAGAATAAAAAGTCTTTATGCAAATAGAAAAATATAAAACTATAAGCATACAGAAAAATTTAATCTACTCTAATTTCTACACGAGACGAGAGCACTTGACTAGGAGCACTATAGGAGTCAACATTTTACTCTGCCTCACAATCCTATGCCAGCACAATAACTTTCCAAAATCATACAAAAGAAATGCGTTTAACTCGCAGCACGCTAACAGCTAAGCACGCGCTCAGGTGGGTGTAGTGGTGTGTGATGCAATGAACTAATCAAAATAAAACATGAATTGTATGCGTGCAAAAGGTAACAAATATTTGCTCTCCCCAGACTTAAACTAAGCTACACAGTGTATGATATTGAAATTTAAATCAGATATATACAAGGGAAGAGGTTACACAATGCTCAGCAAATGAGCATACCAGAAGACACGAGAAAACACAGACACAGTTCCGCCAAACGAAGAATCACAACCCCGCCAATACGAATTGTCCATGAATACCTGTTGGGGTGAGCTCCACAAAAACAAAAGAAAAACATACAAAATACAAAGAAATACTAAAACTAAAAAAGACATGAAAAATAAAAATGCAGGAAATGTATGATAACTACTGGGGTTATTGTCATCCCAGCACGACTTATTCGAAAAACAAAAAGTCCTAACTAATGGGCTTATGAAAACAAAAGTGCCCGGAAAAGTGTTCCATTATCCGTTGCGGTAACGGGTACCTATACGGAGTAAAACAGTTACCCCTCTACCTAAATAATAATACCTGCCCAACACGAGTAGAGGAAATAGGAAATAAGAAGAGGAGGAGCGCTGGTCCTCGCTCATCTTATCATAAAATAAATCTTTGCCTCGCAAGGCGTAGTCCACCATAGGTTCCCAGGAAGCGATGGCGATGGCATGGGCACCAGGCTCATCGTCATGCCAACGTACCCACGGAGACTCATCCTGCACCTGCTTAGATAAAGAAGGGGGATCAAGTAATAAAAAAGAAGAAGAACAAAAATAATCAGGAAATGGGAGAGTGATCTCGGTGTCACTCTCAGCGAGATACAAGCATAGATCATTGTCAGTATCATTCGAGTCATACCATGTAGAATCCGAGAAATCGAGGTCCATGGTGGTAAGGGGGATGACCTCATCCAATAAGGAGGTGAAAATCTCCCCATTGAAAAGGGAACATTCCTCATCCCACCGGGGTGTGTAAAAGTGTTCTGAAGATCCACATTCTACGTCAGAGATAGTAGAATCCTCATCCCACCTCGGCGTATCCTCAGTCACCAAATCATCCAAAAATACGACATCATCAGCCGACTCACACAAAATTGGCGTAGCACCATCAGGAAAAAATTGCGGAGGGGCGAAGCTGCTCTCAAAATCAAGCACTGAATGAGCAAGCCCCATCGCAAAATCATTCGCTTACACGACCCCATCGACCGGAACAATCTCTGCGTCCCATACAGGAGCACCCATGGATTCCTGATCCTCTTTTTGCTAGCTACCACAAGATTGATCGTCATCACTCAAGGGAAGCTCGTAAAAAGGGAGCGAGGGACCGGTGAAGGATCTGTATGTAGCGAGAGATTCTTCGGTAATCTCAATGGGTAAAGAACAAGCAAAGTGCGCTATGTCAGTGTATGGGCCAGACAATACCCTGGTGGGCCTGTCCACAACTGTCTTCTGTGAACGGGAGGCTTTCGCGCACACTCCCTCAGATGTGGAAGGCTCGTACAAGCGAGGGCGATCCTTCACCAAGTGGCCTATACCTTGACATAACAAACATCTAATGCAATGCTCGGCTTTCATAACACCCATGGCGTCGATGTATCGGCGCAAGGTGTCATTGAGATGCCACTCGGCTACGGAATACATCGCGAACAAAAATATTTACCAAAAATGGTTCTGCAAAACTAGAATAAAAATAGTATGGATGTGCTATCTAAATCACAAATCAGTAAAAAAAGAACAAAGAGAAATAAGCAACAAATTCTAAAAACTAAAGCAAAGAAAAAACATGCAAAGTACAAATGGAAAATGGCTTCTATCTCCTATCTCTCTCTCCAAAAACTCACACGACTGTGTTCCCCGGCAACGACGCCAAAAACTTGATGCATTGCAATGGCATGGCGATATAGAAAAAACTTTATGCGATCACTCTTTACCCGTTCACACTCTCCCAGGCAACCGCGCCAAAAACTTGATGTGTTGGACGACAAGTGTACCGATCGCACAAGTTATATAAAATGGGTGAATTTCCCCAAGTATAGATCTCTTAAAGGAACACAGTAAGGTGGAGTTAATTTCGAGGATGACATGAGATTGAAGTCCTTAGGTCGGAGTTAATGAAGGGGGGTTTTGATAGTTGAAAAAGAAAATAAAACACGAACAGCTACTCCTATGCAATGTTGTTATGCGATGCTTCACTAGACGGGATGGAAAACTACACGGGTCGCTATGCACCGAATCACTAGGCGGATGGACGAGTAGGCTTACGGATGAAGTGGTGAGAACGGTGGAATGATGGTCGAGAGCACCTCTTTGCTACGCACGCCACTAGCAATTGCTAGTGTGGCACAACTAGATGTGGTGGAGGATGAAAAATAAAGGCGCACCTCAAGAAAATAACGAAAATATAAAATCACATAGACATGATTGTATACAAACGTTTTATAAACTAAACACACTTCATCAGATACAAAGAGATTAAGCTACACTATCGACAACAGGAGAAGAAAAGTGTGCGAAAATATAGACGCATCTCAAGCAAATAACGAAAATATAAAATCACATAGACATGATTGTATACAAACATTTTACAAACTAAACACACTTCATCATATACAAAGAGATTAAGCTACACTATCGACAACAAGAGAAGAAAAGTGTGCGAAATCGTTCGGATCTGAAGTCTTGCTGAGGATTCACGGAAGGAATCGTCGGGTTGTCAATCCGCGTCCAAGCTCGCTCCTCAACTGCGTCCGGGGTAGAGGAAGTTGTCACTCACTCCCAATGGACCCATATTCTTTGTGTCACGGTCTGGTGGAGGATGGCACAAACTTCTCCTAGCTTGATGGAGAAAGCTCTTCTTGAAGCTCAAGGATGAAGGAGGAGGCCGAGAGGGAGCTCCAAATTTGATTTGGCGTTGAAAGCTTGCCTGAAGGCCTCTCCAAGGTGGAGAATGGCGGAACTTTTCCCTGAAACGGCGGGAGGAATAGCAGGCCAATGTCCTCCTCTAGAAGAAGAAATCTGCGCTTTAAATAGAAGCGTGTCAGAAAAATAGGCACGCATGGTTTTGCGCACGACCGTGCGCTAACCGTGCGTTATTAACTTCCAGCCCAAGCTTGCGGAAGATAAAGCGTTGACCCGTGCGTTTTACTCGAGCACGGGTGCTTCCGCCTGTTCGTGAAGGAAATCACATGGGTAAACACAGAGCACAGGAAAATAAGACAATATAGGGGAACCGTGCATTTTACTCGCACACGGGCGCTTCTGCCCGTGCATGAACAAAGCACACAATTAACAACAAAATGGAACAAACAACAAATCTAAAGGAAAACCGTGCGTTTTCTTCCCGCACGGTTCTGAAGAAACTGTGCATTAACTATGTGTGAAGATCGTCGGGCTCAGCTCGACGAAATTCATCGAGCTCCAATCGATGTTTCTCCTGCACAAACAAAATGCACGATCGCAAAGAACCATGTGCTAAGAAAACGCATGACCATGCGTTTTCCTCAAACCTGCATTCCAGCCTTGGGAAAAACGCACCACCTACAAAGTAAAACCAGAACATGGAGCACAAGCTCCCAGCATCAAAATGCAATAAAAACAAACAGAAAGAGCCATGGGGAGCACCATGTGTATACCCCCAACAACAGAATGCGCAACTATACACCCTTGGGCTAAAACAATGCACTTTTGGTGAAGTGAAGCTCTAAACAAAAATATAACTTTTACAATTGAAAACGTAGTGCACATGCATGAAAATAAGCCCAGATGAGTCCGAAAAACATTATATAAATCAGACTCATCATACCACCAGACTTACCTGTTTGCGTGTCCCGAGCAAACAAAATCTTTGCAGATAGGGAAAATGATTTAGCTAATATAGAACTTGTGATATGGAGTACCATGCGAAGTCGCATGCCCATACGCGTAAAAATATAAATAGTTGAAATTTCTAAGTATGCAAAATAGTTTACACTTTTCACAATGCGTATCAACATTTTATTATTACTCAAAAATGGAATCACGGCGAATCTTCCGGTCACGCGTAGGAAGAAAGTAGACAGGCCACTAAGGTGAGCTTTGGCAAAGACCGGGGCTCAAGATCACCTCCAAAGAAATCCATCAATGTCGGGGACCATACGCTTGCCCGTTCACATGCTCTCCACGGTACTAGTTCGACTCAAGCGTGAATCTATAGGACTTTAGGAGAATCATGGGGCTTGGGTTACGGTGAGGTAAACAAAGATAAACAGGAAGGCTACACACCTAACCCAAATGAGCTATCATAAAAAGAATCCCTCTACTAAGCAAGATACATGTGGGTACACCATACCCCCAGACTTTATTTTTCAAATATGGGTGTGTGCACCGCCTGCTCCAAATACAATCTCCTCTCAAATAGAATTTTCAATTATATTTTTTCTTTTCACTTTTTTTTCACAATTAATTTTCATATATTTTTTCAAATCATTTTTTTATTTTAACAATTTCAGCAAATAAAAACTTTGGAGCACATCCACATATTCACAAAGAATATCACCACATCAACACCCCAATCATGAAAATGTACAACACGAAAGCTCGACTTGGGTGTGCGACTAGGATCAGCTATGAGTCTTTGGTGAAATAATAATGGAGCTGAATCAAAAGAAGCAGTAGGCACAACGGGGCTTAGCGAGGATAATGTGTTAGAAACGATACAAAGCTCAACCGGGCCAAATTGATGTCCTACATCACGCTCCCGCTCGACTAACCATGCACCAATGCTTCGAGAGTAGCTTGAGGCAAGTTCTTAGCCACCGAGAAAGATGATCCTTCCTCCCGACTCGAGCAAAACAAGACTAGTGACGGCTACACACATCCCTACACTACCGTTCGATTCACACCGGATTCACCAATTTTTGAGTAGAATAAAAAGTCTTTACACAAATAGAAAAATATAAAACTATAAGCATACAGAAAATTTAAATCTACTCCAATTTCTACACGAGACGAGTGTACTTGACTATGATCACTACAAGAGTCAACATTTTACTCAGTCTCACAATCCTATGCCAGCACAAAAATTTTCCCAAATCATACAAAAGAAACGAGTTTTACTCGCAGCACGATAATAGCTAAGCACACTCTCATGTGGGTGCAGTGGTGTGCGATACAATGAACTAATCAAAATAAAACAATAAAAGCTTCTAGTATGCACGTGAAATGTGCGCGTGCAAAAGTTAACACATATTGACTCTCCCCCAGACTTAAACTAAGCTACACAGCATATAATATTGAAATTTAAATCAGATAGAGACAAGGGGGAGGTTAGCCAATTCTCAACTAGTGAGCATACCAGAAGATGCGTGAAAACACAAAAGCAGGTCCGCCATACGAAGAATCACAACCCTGCCAATACGAATTGCAATGAGTACCTGCAGGGGTGAGCTCCGCAAAAACAAAAGTAAAATACACAAAATATAAGGAAATAATAAAACTATGTTGGAACCCTAGTTTTGATTTGGGCAAGGATCACTATTACATTTGCTTAGGTTGACACAAAATGTACAGTCAAGGGTCATATTTTTATTTCCAGATTTGCCTTAAAAGAGTTCAAGAGAATTGCTGAAAGAATTCCAAGAATTGCAGTTATGACAAAGTCAGAAAATCAGTTTGATGATAGTCGAACTCTAGTCTATGAACGATTAGCCCAGGTCGACTAACTTTGAGTTCCTTCTCTGAACTCAGCTTGACGAACTCAACCAAGAAGCTCTGCTCGATGAAATGCAGCTGAGCTCGATGAACTCCAAGCTCAGGTCGGCGATCGCTGAACTCAAGACAGTTTTCCAGCTCGACGAAATAAGAAACTAAGCTCGACGATTTACCAGCTCCGGTCGACGAATTCTGTGCAATCAATTACAGTTAGCATAATTAATTAAGGATTAATTAATGCCCAGGACATTTAGTGATAAACATTCTTAATGGAAATAGCCGTTCAAAATGGGTAGCTATAAAAGATTAATTATGGATTAATTTCCAAGGCATCTTCTACACTCGGGAATGCTTCAGCCGTCTTCAAGATAAATGAATTCAAATATGTGAATTCAACATATAAGAGAATAATAAGAAAGACAGAAAATACACAGAGCACCAGAGAACGGACTGAGAATAGACACACAGTGAAGGCTTTCCTGTTTACAGAAAAGGAGGAACTCTGCATCAATTTACATATTCACAGAGTTCTTCATCTGCTCCAGGATTTTCAAGAGACACACAATCAATATCAGTCTAAGAAGCCTGCTCAAGATCAACATCATCTGAAGGCCTACACCCTGAAGTAAAGATTCCAATCTTCCTGAACAACTCAATATTTCACGGGGAGCTTTGACATCATCAAATCCACTAAAGTCTTCTCTTAGAATGTTGACAGAGAAGACAACATCACTCTCTCCCCACTCCCATATAAAGGGTTCTTTAACTCCATTCAAAAGTTATTCCTGGTTGCAAGTCACCTGATCAAAAGACTTGGGTTGGTTTTTGAGCACCTGATCAAAAGCTCATTGGTGGCAGTCACCTGATCAAATCTTGTAGTGGATTTCTACCAGGGTGGTAGAAGAGTGGATGTACCCAGGTTGAGGAACCACTACAATCCTTGTGTCTTCTGTGTTGCTTGCTCTGTTTTCTTTACTTTTGTGTTGTGATTTTATTTTCTTGGTATATAGATGTAACTCTAACTAGTGCAAGTTAAGATCTATCCCTATCTTTCAATTGGTATCACAGCAGGTTTTCTTGGTTGTACTGGCTAACACCTGAACCAAAACTATCTGATAGATCTTATATTTCTTAAGAGTTTATCATGGCACAAAATGAAGAGTTTTCAAGCACCAGACCTCCTATGTGCAATCTTGATAAGCTTGCACTATGGAAGACAAGGATTAGGTTTTATATGAACTCCATTGATGAAAAATTTTTAATTCCATTTTGTCAGGACCAACTCAACCTCAGGAAACAACAAGTATCAATGTTGTTCCATCAACTCAATGGACAGATGCCCAGAAAAGGCTGAAGATTGATGATGCACAAGCAATGAACATTCTTGCACAATCAATGTCTGATGATATTTTTCTGGAAGTTGTTGAATGTTCATCTGCAAAAGATATGTGGTACTCCATTACAACAATGGTTGCAGGATCAGCTAAAGAAAGAAACCTTAAAGCTGAAACCTGGAGTGACTCTGAAGCTTCATCATGTACAACTAATGATGAATAAGAGTCAAGAGTAAGAGAATTTTGCCTAATGACAATAAATGCCTCCTGCAGCAATCTTGATGAAGAATCAAAATATGAATCAGAAGAAGATCAGGTAATCTCTACCCTTGATCTTTCATCAGAGGAATTTAAAATTGATTTTAAATTATTGTGTAAAGACTTAATACAATCTGAGAAGGAAATAAAACTTCTCAAAGAGAAATTTAATAATATATCTTCAGAAAATATAAAACTCAAAGAAGATTTAAAGAAAGCTCTTGAACAAATTAGTTATTTAGAATCAATTAAAGGAAAAGCTAAGTTAAAGGGCATAGAAAAAATTACTGAAGAATTTCAAAAGAATAAATCAAATCAATTTAAAAATATTCAGAAATTTTTTGTTCAAAATAATTCGTCAAAGCGAGATCGACAAAAATAACACCATTCGTCGAACAAAGCTCGACGAACTATGAACAAAGATTTTGATCTTTACTGGTTTGAAATCTATGCTCGACGAAATAGATAGATTCGTCGAATAGAGGTTGACGAAAGTGGAACAGAGAAAACAATTTTTATTATTCTCTGAGCAGCGATCGATGAAACTACTATCATTCGTTGAACCCAGCTCGACGAAAGTACCTTAATTCGTCGAACTCAAGATTTCAGAATAGAAATTTTTATTTTCTTCCAAATTTTAATCGAACTCAACATTTTAAATATCCTTTTACTGATAGGACAATCCCTCCTAGGAAATTTCATCCACTAGGTTATAAAAATTAACCTCAGTGTTCTTTTATTTCTAATCATTATAAAAGAGAACCAGAACACAAGGTAATCTGGGTCCAGAACTTCTAACATCTCTTTTCAGGAAAAGACCTATCTTACCACAGATGAACAGTGGTATTTGATAGTAACCAAAAGACTACAGTCTCAGCCAATATAGAGGACAGAGGATATATCAGTGGCTGTATAGTGAGAGATTATTTGAAAGGCTACAACAGTAGAGAGAGACTGTTTATTCTAATAGGTTATAAATTCTACTCAGATTTGGGGCAAGGAATGTGTGCAAGGAAAAGTAAATAGGAGGAGATTATTTGATTTATAAAAAGGGAAATTGCTTGAAAGGATGCAGTAATAGCTTTATTTTATTTATTTTATTTTAAAGCACCCATGTACATCTGCTGAAAATTCTTATAAATCAGACAGATTATTTTTGCTTTGTATTTTTATTTGTTTTATATAAATAGTGTCCTCACCCAAATAGGGGGAGATTGTTGGAACTCTAGTTTTTATTTGGGCAAGGATCACTATTAGGTTTGCTTAGGTTGACCCAAAATATATAGTCAAGGGTCATAGGTTTATTTCCAGATTTGTCTGAGAAGAGTTCAATAAAACTGCTAAAAGAATTCCAAGAATTGCAGTTGTGACAAAGTCAGAAAATCAGTTCAACGATAGTCGAACTCTGGTCGACGAATGAATAGCTCAGGTTGACGAACTCTGAGTTCCTTCTCTGAACTCAGGTCAAAGAACTCAACCAAGAAGCTCTTTCGATGAGATCCAGCTGATCTCGACGAACTCCAAGCTCAGGTCGACGATCGCTGAACTCAAGACAGTTTTCCAGCACGACGAAATAAGAAACTGAGCTCGACGATCTGTGAGCTCTGGTCGACGAATTCTGTGCAATCAGTTACAGTTGGCAGAATTAATTAATGATTAATTAATGGCCAGGACATTTAGTGTTAAACATTCCCAATGTAAATAGCCGTTCAAAGTGGGCAGTTATAAAAGATTAATTGTGGATTAATTTCCAAGGCATCTTCTACACTCGGGAATGCTTCAACCGTCTTCAAGATAAATGAATTCAAATATGTGAATTCGACATATAAGAGAATAATAAGAAAGACAGAAAATGCCCAGAGCACCAGAGAACGAACTGAGAATAGACACATAGTGAAGGCTTTCCTGTTTACAGAAAAGGAGGAACTCTGCATCAATCTACATATTCACAGAGTTCTTCATCTGCTCCAGGCTTTTCAAGAGACACACAATCAATATCAGTCTAAGAAGCCTGCTCAAGATCAACATCATCTCAAGGCCTACACCCTGAAGCAAAGCTTCCAATCTTCATGAACAACTCAATATTTCAGGGGGAGCTTTGACATCATCAAATCCCCTAAAGTATTCTCTTAGAATGTTGACAGAGAAGACAACATCAATCTCTCCCCCTCCTGTATAAAGGGTTATTTAACTCCCTTCAAAAGTTATTCTTGGTTGTAAGTCACTAGATCAAAATACTTGGGATGGTTTCTGAGCACCTGATTAAAAGCTCGTTAGTGGCAGTCACCTGATAAAAACCTGTAGTGGACTCCTACCAAGGTGGTAGAATAGTGGATGTACCTAGGTTGGGGAACCACTAAAATCCTTGTGGCTTCTGTGTTGCTTGCTCTATTTTCTTTACTTTTGTGCTGTGATTTTCTTTTCTTAGTATATATATATGACTCTAACTAGTGCAAGTTAAGATCTATCCCTATCTTTCAAACTAAAATAGACATGAAAAATAAAAATACAGGAAATGAAAGATAACTTGATGCGTTGGAAAACAGTAGGGTGGAGTTAATTTCGAGGAGGACTTGATGCGTTGGACGGCAAGTGTACTGGAAAGAGCCCCTGGGGAGCTCCATATTCCAGATTCCATAGTTTTGAGTGTTCTATACTCAAGATTTATGCTTTTCTACATTTGAAGAGATCGATACTGATTCCTCCTCTGTTGAGGAAGCTCCATTAATTGTTTTCTCCCCCGCCATTTTCCGCCTCCGAGGAACGGTTCCGCCATTTCCCTTCATCTTCCACCTTAGGGAGGTGCTCCGGGCAAGCTTTTAACACCATATTCAAGCCAGAGCTTCCTATAGGCCTCCTCCATCATCCTTGAGCTTCAAGAAGAGTTTGATTTAGCTTTGTCCATCAAGGTAGGAAAAGTTGTGCCATCCTCCATCGGATCATGACATGAAGAAGACGTGTCCATTGGGAGTGAGTGACAGCCTCCTCTACCCCGAACGCAGTTGAGGACTGAGCTAGGACACGGATTGACAGTCCAGCGAATCCTACCGTGAATCTTCAGCAAGACTTCGGAACCGGTCGATTTCGCACACTTTTCTTCTCTTGTTGTTGATAGTGTAGTTGATCTCTTGTATATGATGAAGTTGCTCTTATTTTGATAAACATATTTATACAATCATTGCTATGTGATTTCATATTTATGTTATTTGCATGAGGTTCACCTTTATTTTCCTTCCGCCACCACATTCGGTGTGCCGAACTAGCAGTTGTTAGTGGCGTGTGTAGAGAAGAGGTGCTCACAACCCTCATTCCGCCATTCTCACCACATCATCCGCAAGCCTACTCGTCCATCCGCCTAGCAATTCGGTGCATAGCGGCGCGTGTAGTCTTCCATCCCGCCTAGCGAAGCATCATATAGCGGCGTTGCATAGGAGTAGTTGTTAGTGTTTTATTTTCTTTTTCCACAACTATAAAAACCCCCCTTCGTTAACTCCGTCCTAAGGACTTCAATCTCAAGTTCTCCTCAATATTAACTCCACCTTACTGTGTTCCTTGAAGAGATATATACTTAGGGAAATTCACCTATTTTATATTACTTGTGCGACAGGTATAATTGTCATCCAACGAATCAAGTTTTTGGCGCCAAAAACTTGATGTGTCGGCAATTGTACCTGTCGTAGTCAAGTAATAATGTGAGGAGTTGAATCCCCAGATATCGATCTGCCGGGAAGTGCAACCGTTGTGTGTATTTTTCTGTTGAAAAGTTTGCAAGTGCTGTTGGTATTTTTGAAAGAATTTTTTTTTGTGGTGTATGAAAGATCCCAACTTCGGTGAAAGGTGTGAAGATCCTGTGGTTGAGCTAGAAACTTCTTTTGCAAGGCAAGATCGCCTCCGTGCTACTGCTGCTGAAGAAAGAATGGAGAATAATGGCCTAAGAGGAAATGGCCAAGGAGAACGGGTTGTTGCTGGCCAAGAGGTGGTCCAGACACGCATTAGGACAATGTGTGATTTCACAACACCGACTGCAGGAAGTGTTTACCCTGGCTTCGGGCCGACCATCATAAACAACCACTTTGAGAAAAAACCTGCCATCCTGAATATGATTTAGAATAATACGTAGTTCTCGGGATTGCCGAGTGAGGACCCGCAACTCCATCTGGCAGAGTTCTCGGAGATTTGTGGCACATTCTGGAATGCTAGACTTTCTGACGACATTGTCATGCTGAGGTTGTTCCCGTCCTTGTTGAGGGACAAGGAAAATACATGGTTGTATACCAATATTCCAAGGACCGCTACTACTTGGGAGGCATTATCCTCTATATTCTTGGCAAAGTTCCACCTGGTGGATAAGATAGTGAATGCTCTGAGGTTTATTGCAACCTTCCGGCAACTAGACCATGAGACGGTATTCGAGGCATGGGAGAGATTCTCGAAACATCAGCGTCGATGCCCAGAGCACGTGTATGAACCATGGAATCTTGTTGAAATACTTTATTTTGGAATTGAGCATAATTTTAGGGCAATGATCGACGCAGCTGCTGGTGGCACGATAATGAACTTATCTCCAGAAGAGGCATTGAGGATACTTCGAGATACAACCTCCCATAGCACTTATTATACCGCCGGGAGAAATTCCCCTAGAGGGGCGAGAACTTTATTTGAAGTTAATGCAGTGGTGCAGCAATCAGAGGCAAGCCATCACACTTTAGATGGAAGGGATATGTTGACCAGATTGGCCCCTCCTCCAACTCGGTATATTGACATATCTTGTCAGGGTTGTGGTAACCCTAGCCATCATGCTTAGAGTGCACTGCTGGAGAAATTATTGCTGAGCCGTCACGTATAATGTCTGATGAAAATGTGAATTTTACAAATAGTCAAAATCACAATGTTCCTTTTAATAATGTTTATAACCGCAATGTGAGAAATCACCCCAATTTCTCATGGAATCAGAATGCTCCCAGTCAAAGATGGCAGGGAGGCCAGCATCAATTTGATGCTCAAGCCTCTAGTAGCCAGCCGCAACCGCCGCATACGGGTTATAATCCGAACGTGCAAGGTACGCGCAAAAGTGTGCTGGAAGAAATAATTGAGAAGTTTGTTTAGATGGACCAATCAGATATGGCCACTCAAACTGCATCCATGAGGAACTTGGAGACACAGCTGAGGCAATTGTCCCAAGTATTCCCCGAGCGTACTCGCGGCACCCTCCCAAGTGATACGGGGAAAAATACACGTGAGCAAGGGAAGAGTGCTAGGGATGCAGAAGAGTGCGAGAAAAATGAAGTGGTCATTAAATGTGAAATTAATGCGGTAGGGACGATAGCATTATGAGATTCTGGATCACCCTGCAACATTCTTGCTTTGCAAGATGTTGAAAAGCTGAAATTAATTATCAAATCTGATGTCCAGAAATCTCTAGTTCTAGCTGATGGATCGGTAGTTAAGACCGATGGTGAGATTAAGGATGCGGAAGTAATTATGAATGGGGCTATTGTAGTCACTGACATTCAGGTGTTAGGACCCTTGGGAAATACGTCAAAACCCATCTTAGGTGTCCCATTCCTAAAATCTAGTGAAGCCACACTGTAATTTAATGCGAGTGGTGTCACTTTGGCTCCTAAGGTCAATTTGACTCAACCATCTTCACCTCCCCATATTAGTTCAAATGAATATGGAGAATTTTTGCAATTAAATAATTCGTTATCTAATGATGTATCTAGTACTGTTGAGATAGGTCTTCTACTAAAGGAGCAAGAGCAGGTTAAGAAAGTGATAGAACAGCTGACAGTAGCTGAGGGAGAGATAGAGACTAAGTCACTTGACGTGAAACAAGATTTCGTTGAGACGAAACATGAGCTGAGCATGCCCGTTGATATCATGCAGAAAACTGAATTGAAATCTTCTATTTGTTCTAACAAAGTTCGTAAGACAATTAAAAAGGTAACTTGGGTTGATCCTTCACCCACTAAGGCTGAGGAAAGGATGCCCCCAGATGCGAAAGATAAACTTGCTGCTGAATTGGTGGTTGTGATCATACCACCCTGGCGATCCCCTTCTATAGATCTGAAATGAAAGGAGCTGCTCCTGCGCAAGGAGCAGGAATTTTGCCCGCCGACGTGAGAAGGATGAGGTTAGTGGTAGGAGGCTCACCTTCGCTGGGCCATAAAGCCTTTGCCTCTCTGTCATCTCGCATGACTGGGGGAATGTATCACAAGTCAACATTCTGCTGAGGAGTGAAGGATCTTTGGGGTTTGCCTTTGCTGCTTTTTCTAGTTTCATTTTCTGCGTACTACTGTGTGTATTTGTAGATCTTTATCATTATGTTTTGAGCTTATTCCCTGAACAATATTTATATAACTGCTAATACAAGTATTTGGTCCACCTTAGGGATGGTAAAGAATAGGGCTTATGAGAGACAACCCAATTTTATCGCATTTAATTTGCTCAATTTTGTTGTTGTAATTATTTGCTTATATTATGCGTGGTTGGAGATATTCTCTTATGTAGGTGGAGTTCGTTTGGGTCGTGGACTGTCTGCTGAAATTAGCTCAAATCTTCAGGTATGCTCATTGGCTGAGCATGGAGTAACCTCTTCCCTCAACTTTTATTTTTCTATTTTTATTATAAATCAAGGATAGATTTTTTTAGTATAAGTCTGGTGGGGAAAAATTTCGCGAGTTACCTTTGCACATGCACTTGCATACCACGAGAGTATTTCCATTTTCAGTTTTTATTTTATCATGACAACATTGTGCACCTACACCGCATGACCGTGCACTTAAGCACTTGCTCGGCCCAAGTTTAATTTATTTCTTTTGTGTTAACTTTAAGATAGTGGTGCTAGCTTAGGATTTTTGGATATGGTAGTGTGAAACTTGTGCAGCGCTCCTAATCGAGGACTCAAGGTGCGCCTTTATTTTCCATCATCCACCACATCTGGTTGTGCCGCACTAGTAATTGCTAGTGGCGTGCGTAGCGAAGAGGTGCTCTCGACCCTCATTCTGCCATTCTCACCACTGCATCCGTAAGCCTACTTGTCCATCCGCCTAGCGATTCGGTGCATAGTGGCCCATATAGTATTCCATCCCGCCCGCATAGCGGCCCATGTAGTATTTCATCCCGCCCGCATAGCGGCATTGCATAGGAGTAGCTGTTAGTGTCTTATTTTCTTTTTCCACAACTATCAAAATGCCCCTTCGTTAACTCCGACCTAAGGACTTCAATCTCTAGTCCTCCTCAAAAATAACTCCACCTTACTGTGTTACTTGAAGAGATCGATACTTAGGGAAATTCACCGATTTTATATTACCTGTGCGATCGGTACACTTGCCGTCCAACGCATCAAGTTTTTGTTTTCATGTCTGTTCTATCCTATTACGAGGGGTTCAAATGCGGTGGAATTTATTTTTCTACACACCGCACCACCATAATGGTGAGTATTCCTCTATACGAGAGTGATTTTCTCCATCCCGAATGTGTTGGATGTTATTTTTCGCTGTAGTAGTATGATACTTCTTCCATTGGTGTTGTGGTTGTGATGTTATTATGTGCTTGTGTGGTGAAGTTATTTTGAAAATTTGGCTGAATGTGCATTGTAAAAAAATAAAAAAATTTTGAAAATATATATATATATATATATGTGTTGATGATAAAAAAGAAGAAAGTGAAAATGAAGAGTTTGTTTATAGTATTATTGTGGTGTTACGAAGTGCGCAGACCTATGTTGTCAAGTTCAAGACTGGTGGTGTGGTGCACCTGCGTGTTTTGTTGGCGAGGAGATTTCTTTTATTTAAGCTCATGTGGGGATGTGCGTAGCCATCGTTCTTACCCCTTTTACATCCTTACCTACGTATATAACCAAGCCTCATTTTTTTTCTTAAAGTCCTACGGATTCACGCTTGAGTCAAACTAGCGTTGTGGAGAGAGTGTGACGGGCAAGCGTATGGTCCCCGAAATTGATGGATTTCTTTCGAGGTGATCACGAGCCCCGATCTTTGGCAATGCTCACCTTAGTGGTCTGCCAAATTTCTTCCTACACATGACCGAACGATTCTCCGGTATTCTATTCTTGAGTAGTTACAATACTTATTTACACTTATCGAAATTTATAAACTTCGTAGCATAGTTAGAAATTATATCTATTATATTTTTATGCCCATGTTGTTTTTGATTTCTTGCATTACTATATTTAGAAATTAATAAGCTAGCTAGCTGTTTTCTAGTTCATGGAGAGATGATTTGCTTGGGACGAGCAAATGTCTAAGTCTGGTGGTGTGATGAGTCTGATATTTATAGGGTTTTTTGGACTCATCTGGGCATATTTTCTGGCATGTGCACTACTTTTTCAATTGGAAAAGTTATATTTTTGTTTAGATCTTTAGTTGACCATCATGTGCACTGTTTTGTCCCAAGGGTGTTCATTTGCGCATTCTGTTGTTGGGGGTAAGCACATGGTGCTCCCCATGGCTCTTTCCTAATGTTATCTTTGTTGTATGTTTATTGCTGGGAGATTGTGCTTTAGTTTTGGTTTTGTAGTGCAGCTGGTTCATTTTCCCCAAGGCAGGCATTCTATTTTGAGGAAAACACACGGTCGTGTGTTTTATTCGCGTACAGTTTGAGCCTGATCGTGCGTTTTGTTTAGCTAGAAGAATGTCGAGCTGAGCTCGACGAATTTCGTTGAGCTGAGTTCGATGATCCTTACTCACGGTTGACGCACGGTTGCATCGTAACCATGCGCAAAGGATACACACAGTTTTTCTGTAGCTTTCTATTTTGTTCCATTCTGATGTTAATCGTGCGATTTGTTCACACACGGGAGGAAGCGCTCGTGGGCGAGTAAAACACACAGTTTTCCTGTTTGTCCCTGCATTCCAGCTTTCTGTAGCTACCCGTACGATTTCCTTCACTTACGGGCGAAATCGTCCATGCGCGACTGAAATGCACGGGTCAACGCCTCTCCTTCCGCAGGCTTATTCTGTAAGTTAATATCGCACTGTTTGTGCATGGTCGTGTTCCAAACAGTGCGTGTCTATTATTCTGACCTGCTTCTATTTAAAGCGCAGATTTCTTCTTCTTCTGGAGGATTCGGATCCAGTCCAACCCAGCCGCCCTTTTCTTCTCCTTTGAGCGGGAAAATTTTCCCTCCAGCCACCTTTTTCTCCCTAATCCTTGGAAAGTTGATCCGGCCACCATTTCTCCTCCAAGAGCTTGCAAAAGCTTCATCTCCGGCCATCATTGTCAACTTCAATCTCCAAGCTCCGTTTCAAGCTCATAGGTTGCTGCATCTGTGGAGTTCTCCAGATAGATCCGGCCAAGCAATTATTCACGGAGAAGACGTGTTATTGGAAGGAAGTGACAACCCTTCTGGACCCTGGACGTTATCCGTAGACCGAGCCCAGACAAGGCCCAACAACACTTGACTCTGGCCATGAATCTCGGAAAGCATTCATGTGTTTGGTTGTTTATCTTCCTCTTCACTTGTAGTATTTATTTTTCTATATATTTGGGTGTTGGAATGATGTGTACAAATATTGATAGCTTGAATATTTCAGCATGTCTAAGTGTTGATATATTTTAGTTCTGGATATTGTTGTTGAACTTCAGATTTTCTCTTGTTTAAGTTGTGATTGTGCCATTCTAGCGATTGCTAGAAGCATGTGTTGCAAAGAGGTGATCGTGACCCTCATTATCTCATCCATCATCCGTATTACTCTCTTGAGTAATCTACCAAATAAACGCGGTGACGGCGACCCACAATAGTTTTCTTATTGTTATTAACATAGGAATCCAAACCAAAACCCCTTTGTTTACGTTAACACTTGCAATCCCTTTTTCAAATAGCGAAATCACACTCCCTACTTGCACTCCTCGAGAGATCGATATACGGGGATTCAAATCCTCACATTATTACTTGACTACGATCGGTCCACTTGCTGACGCATCAAGTTTTTGGCATCATTGTCAGGGAGAAGTATCATACAACACCAATGAAGAAGTATCATACTTCCTCAACTGCGTCCGAGGTAGAGGAGGCTGTCACTCACTCCAAATGCGCAAAAAAATAATTTCCAATACATCCGTGATGGAACAACAGACATGATCATGCTGGGTGGTAAACACTCCGTGGCATCGTCCTCAATCTCAAGTCCTCCCCAGCAACAGCACGTGCTACATGGATAATAACCCCAATTTTGAGTTGGAAATGTCTATTTTTCTTTTGTTTTGCCTAGCAAGGCGTCGTCAACCACAGTTGTGTAGGAAGCGATGACAACAACATGGGCACCAGGCTCATTGTCATCCCAATGTATCTGTGGGGACTCAACCTGCACAAGCTCAGATAGAGAAGGGGGATCAGTAATAAAAGAGAAGAAGAACTAAAATAATCAAAAATAGGGGGAGTGGTCCCGGTCTCACTCCCAGCAGGATCCAAGCATAGATCATCGTCGGTGTCATATGAGTCGTATCATGGGCAATCTGAGAACTCAAGGTCCACGGTAGTAAGGGGGATGGCCTCATCCAATAATGAGGTGCAAACCTCCACATCAGAAAGAGAACATTCCTCATCCCACCGGGGTGCGTAAAAGTGTTCCGAATATCCACCTTCTCCGTCGGAGATAGTAGAATCATCATCCCACTTCCGCACAACCTCAGGCACTGAATTATCCAAAAATATAGCATCATCAGCCGACTCACAAGAAAAATTAGTGGCACGATCAGGCAAAAATTGCGGAGGGGCGAAACTGCTCTCAAAATCAAGCACAGAATGAGCATGCCCCATCGCAAAATCATTCACTGACACCACCCCGTCGACAAGAACAATCTCTACATCCCATACAGGAGTGCCCATGGATTCCTGATCCTCTTTTTGCTGGCTATCACCAGAGTGATCATCCTCACTCAAGGGCAGCTCGTAAAAAGGGAGCGAGGGACCCATGAAGGATCTATATGCAGCAAGAGATTCAAGTCGGAATGGTTGAATCTGGAGTAGGTGATGCACCAAAAACTGACCTATGTATGTACCCATTAGTTTGTATGCAGGTGGTGTATTTCCCCAATGATGGAATGCAGGTTTGAGGAAAACGCACGGTCATGCGTCATCTTAGCACACGGTTCTTTGCGATCGTGTGTTTTGTTTGTTCAGGAGAAACGTCTAGTGGAGCTCGACAAATTTCGTCGAGCTGAGTTCGACGATCCTCACGTATGGTTGAGGCACGGTTTCTT
Organism: Platanthera guangdongensis; assembly: GCA_039583875.1. Taxonomy (NCBI): domain Eukaryota; kingdom Viridiplantae; phylum Streptophyta; class Magnoliopsida; order Asparagales; family Orchidaceae; genus Platanthera; species Platanthera guangdongensis. The sequence continues at coordinate 134,990,630 of CM077156.1, forward strand.
TGGAACCGTGCGTGAAGGAAACGCACGGTTTTCCTGTAGCTTTTTTATTTGTTCCATTCTGTGGTTAATCGTGCGCTTTGTTCACGTACGGGCGGTAGCGCCTGTGAGCGAGTAAAATGCACAGTTCCTCTATTTTCTCCTACATTCCTACGCTCTGTGTTTACCCGGGCGATTTCCTTCACACACGGCAGAAAGCGCCCATGCACAAGTAAAATGCATGGGTCAACGCATCTTCATCCGCAAGCTTGGCTTGAAAGTTAGTAACGCACGATTAGTGCACGGTCGTGCGCCAAACCGCGCGTGCCTATTTTTCTGACCTGCTTCTATTTAAAGCGTAGATTTTCCTCCATTGTGGACAGATTTTTCTCCCCCACCATTTTCTGCCTCTGAGGAAGGGTTCCGCCATTTCCCTTCATCTTCCACCTTAGGTAGGTGCTCCGGACAAGATTTCAATGACATATTCAAGTCGGAGCTCCCTCTCGGCCTCCTCCTTCATCCTTGAGCTTCAAGAAGAGTTTTGACCTAGCTTTCTCCATCATGCTAGGATACGTTTGTTCCATCCTCCACCAGATCGTGACACGAAGAAGACGAGTCCATTGCGAGTGAGTGACAACCTCCTCTACCCCAGACACAGTTGAGGACCGAGCTTGGATGCGGATTGACAACCCGATGATTCATGTCGTGAATCCTCAGTAAGACTTCTGATTCGAGCGATCTCGCACACTCTTTTCCTTTTGTTGTTGATAGTATAGTTTAATCTCTTTTATTTGATGAAGTGTGTTTAGTTTGTAAAACGTTTGTATACAATCATGTCTATGTGATTTTATATTTTTGTTATTTGCTTAAGGTACGCCTTTATTTTCCATCCTCCACCACATCCGGTTGTGCCGCACTTGCAATTATTAGTGGCTTGCGTAGCGAAGAGGTGCTCTCGACCCTCATTCCTCCATTCTCACCACCTCATCCGCAAGCCTACTCATCCATCCGCCTAGCGATTCGGTGCATAGCGGCCCGTGTAGACTTCCATCCCGCCTCGCGAAGCATCACATAGCGGAATTGCATAGGAGTAGCTGTTAGTGTTTCATTTTCTTTTTCCACAACTATCAAAACCCCCTTCGTTAAATCTAACCTAAGGACTTCAATATCAAGTCCTTCTCAAAATTAACTCCACCTTATTGTGTTCTTTGAAGAGATCGATACTTGGGAAAATTCGCCCATTTTATATTACTTGTGCGAACGGTACACTTGTCGTCTAAGGCATCAAGTTTTTGGCGTCGTTGCCGGGGAACACAATAGTGTGAGTTTTTGGAGAGGGAGATAAGAGATAGAAGCCCTTTTCCATTTGTACCTTGCATCTTTCTTCTTTGCTTTTGTTTGTAGAATTTATTGTTTATTTTTCTTTGTATCCCTTTTCTGATTTTGGGTTTTGAAAGCAGATCCATGTTATTTCATTCTAGTGTGTCGTACCATTTTGGTATATATTTTTGTTCGCGATGTATTCCGTAGCCGAGTGTCATCTTTATAACACATTATGCCGATACATCGACGACATGGCTGTTATGAATGCCGATCTTTGTATTCGATGTTTGCTATGTCGAGGAATAGGCTACATGGTGAAGGATTTTCCTGACTTGTGCGAGCCTTCTCCCTCTAAGGGCGTGTGTGCAACATCCTCCCATTCATGGAAGACTGTTGTGTATAGGCCTACCAGGATGTTGCCTGGCCCATACACTGACATCGCTCATCTGACTCGCTCTTTACCCGTTGAGATTACCGAAGAATCTCACGCTGCATACAAATCCTTCATGGGCCCCTCGCTCCCTTTTTACGAGCTTCCCTTGAGTGATGACGATCACTCTTGTGGTAGCCAACAAAAAGAAGATAAGGAATTCATGGGCGCTCCTGTATGGGATGTAGAGATTGTTCCTGTCGACGGGGTGGCATCTGTGACTGATTTTGTGATGGTGCCTGCTCATTCTGTGCTTGATTTTGAGAGCAGTTTCGCCCCTCCGCAATTTTTGCCTGATGATGCTACTCCATTTTTGTGTGATTTGGCTGATGATGTCGTATTTTTGGATGATTCGATGACTGAGGATACGCCGAAGTGGGATGATGATTCTACTATCTCCGACGGAGATGGTGGATCTTCGGAACACTTTTACGAACCCAGGTGGGATGAGGAATGTTCTCTTTCTGATGCGGAGGTTTGCACCTCCTTATTGGACGAGGCCGTCCCACTTACCACCGCAGACCTCGAGTTCTCAGATTCCCCATGATATGACTCGTATGATTCTGATGATTATATATGCTTGGATATGTTGGGAGTGAGACCGGGACCACTCCCCCTATTTCTGATTATTTTAGTTTTTCATCTCCTTTATTTCTTGATCCCATTTCTGTATCTGAGCATGTGCAGCTTGAGTCTTAGCAGGTGCTTCAGGAGGAATTGGAGCTTCCAACTATTGCTCCATTTATTGCTCTCTCCTCCTGCCGTCTCCCCGTAGACAATACCTTGCTGGGCAAGGATTTATTTTGTAGTGAGATTAGTGAGGTCCAGTGCTCCTCCTCTTCTTACTTCCTATTTCCTCTACCTGTGTTGGGCAAGTATTATTATTTAGGTAGAGGTGTAACTGCTTTTTGGTCATATCAGTACTTGCTACCGCAACAGATATTAGGCCAGTTACCTGTGCATTTTTCATTTCATAGGCCCATTATCTAGGACTTTTCGACTTTCGAATAAGTCGTGCTGGGATGACAATAGCCCCTGTAGTTATCTTTCATTTCCAACATTTTTATTTTTCATGCATATTTTAGTTTTAGTATTTATTTGTATTTTGTCTACTTTTCTTTTGTTTCTGCGGAGCTCCCCCATGCAGGTACTCATGGCAATTCGTATTGGCGGGGTTGTGATTCTTCATATGGCGGAACTGCTTCTATGTTTTCACGCATCTTCTGGTATGATCATTTGCTGAGCATGGGGTAACCTCTCCCCCGACTTATATTTCGTTATTTTTATTGTGAATCTTGTGTTAGGTTGCATAGATTAATTCTGGTGGGGGCGAGACTCGAGGTTTTATCCACTCACATGCACATTCCACTTGCATGCTAGAAGCTTTTATTATTATATCATTTGCATTTGCATTGCACTCCACAACACCCACTTGAGAACACGTACTTAAGCACTTGCACGAGCTGAGCTTGTTTATCACTTGTGTGTAGAATATAGAATGTTGTGTTGGTTTATGATTGCGTGATGGAGTAAAATGTTGACTCGAAGAGTGTTCCTAGGCGTGCACTCATGATCACTTAGAGTCTGTGTAGCTTAAAATTCTTTATATGCTTATAGTTTTTATTTCTCTATTAGTGTAGATTTTTTTTGCGGTACTCTAGTTGTGAATCCGGTTATGAATCAAACTGTGGTGTAGGATTGTGTGTGTGAGTTCAATAACATCGTATTACTCGAGTAGAGAGGAAGGGTTGTCTTTCTTGGTCGCTAAGAACTTGCCCATAGCTATTCTCGAAGCACGGGTACATGGTTAGTCAAGTGAGCGCGTGATGTAGGATATGACTTTATCTAGTTTGAGCCGTGTACCATTCCCGACATCTTTCCGTTGTTATCCCCGTTGAGCCTGTCCCTACCTTTGACATCTTTACGCCTCGCTACCAAAGGCATATAGCCTTTCCTACACGCACATCTGAATGTGGTAGCTCGGTTAGCTTGTATTGTTGTAGTTTGTATCCGTTATGTGTGGGCAGTTATGTTGGTGTTTGTGCAGCTTGTGGTGTTGCCATTTTTTTCGGCTTGTTTTGGCTTTTTGGATAATAAAGGGAAAAGAAAACTTATATATATATAATAGTAAAGGAAATGAAAATTCCCAATGTGGAATAAAAGAGAAAAAATATTGTTGTTGAGTTGGAAATTTTGTTGTATTGTGTTCGTTATGGGTGTGCACGCACCGTCAAAAGTCCAAGTCTAGTGGTGCACCACACGTGTTTGTTTGTTGAGTTTAGCTGTAAGTGTTTTCGGGCGATCTCATTTTGGATGTGCTTGTCCGTCTTGTTTATCTGTGTTTACCCCGCCTTCGCCTAAACCTATATTATACTCCAAGTCCTACGGATTCGTGCTTGAGTCAAACTAGTGTCGTGGAGAGAGTGTGAATGGGTGAGCATATGGTTACTGACATTGGTGGATTCCTTTGGAGATTTTCCTGAGACCCGATCTTTGGCAATGCTCACCTCATTGTCCGCCTGCTTTTGTTATATGCGTAGCCGAATGACTCACCGTGATTCACTTTAGGAGTATTTGTAATATCATCTTTACGTTTATAGAAATTAGAAATTATTATGCATTCATAAAAGAGTTTTCTACTATTGCTTTTTGCACATAAGGTATGACTTCACATGGTACTCTATTTATGCAATTTCTTAGTCAACTAGCTTTCTTAAACTCCGCTTAGTGATGATTAGCTTGGGAAGAGCAAATGTTTAAGTCTGGTGGTGTGATGAGTCCGATTTATATAGGGTTTTTCGGACTCATCTGGGCTACTTTTCACGCACTTGCACTTCACTTTAGGTATGTTATTGTTGATATTTCATTTATACAGTTTTTCACGCTAAGTGCATGATTTTGTCCCATGTGTGTGCAATTGCGCATTCTGCAGTTGAGGGTAAGTATATGGTGCTCCCCAACAACAGAATGCTGAAATTCGCCCATTTTATATTACTTGTGCGACCGGTACACTTCCATGTTTCTTTTTTGCTTTAGTTTTTAGAATTTATTGCTTATTTTTCTTTGTTCCTTTTCTATTTTTAATTTTTCTGCAGTAGGAATTCCTTTTCTTTTATCTGCTGGTGTGTAGTTAATTTTACTTTGAATATCTTTGTTGGTGAATTCTTTCTTATTGCACCATGTTTTCTTATATGAATATCCGTTGTAGATGGTGCAGGGATTATAGCCATGGTAGTGATGAGTGCCCCACTAAAGATAGTGAGCATAATTCTCGTGGTTCAGTGTATGGAGCACCGTCCTCTTATGGTACTTCATACACCATACCCCAGTCTTATGGTCACTTCTCTTCTACTCCTTCACCTTTTTCTTATTCCTCTCAGGTCCCACCAGTACCGAGGAGTAATGGAGAATGGTGTTTGTGTTGTCTTAGCACTAAGCAATGATTGTGCAAAATTTCAGCGCCAGTTGGAGGAGGAGGATGAACCGGGTATCCGACTCATTCCATCCACCTCTCAATTGGCTGCCCCTTCTGATTCTGATGATATATTCGCAGTACCACCTTGTCTATGGGGGATTACTGCGGATATACCCATCAGACTTTCTGCTGATCGATGCGACGACATTGCAGTGCCGTCTCTGCCTATGCATTCTTCCCCTCTTTTTGGATTCACCACCGGAGGAACCCGCACATGTTTTCTCTGATGTTGTTGTTCCACCGCTTTCTTTGCACGAATTAGCTATCCCAATTTTTAGTGAGTCGGCTAATGAGGCTATATTTGTTGGTGATTGGGTGCCTGAGGTTGCGCCGAAGTGGGATTAGGATTTTACTATCTCTGACGAAGAATGTGGATCTCCGGAACACTATGACGCACCCGGGTGGGATGAGGAGTATCCTCTTTCTGATGCGGAGGTTTCCACCTCCTTATTGGACGAGGCGGTCCCTCTTACCACCGTGGACCTCGAGTATTCTGATTCACCCTGATATGACTTATATTCCACTGAATGTGATCTATGCTTGGATCCTGCAGGGAGTGAGACCGGGACCACTCCCCCAATTTCTGATTATTTTAGTTCTTCTTCTCTTTTATTTCTTGATCCCATTTCTCTATCGGAGCCTATGCAGGTTGAGTCTCCACGGGTATGTTGGGATGACGAGTAGCCTTGTGCTCATACCGTCTCTATAGCCTCCTGTAGATCTGTGGCTGACGACGCCTTGCTATGCAAGGATTTATTTTGTGGTGAGAAGAGCGAGGACCAGCGCTCCTTATCTTCTTACTTCCTATTTCCTTTACCTGTGTTGGGTAGGTATTATTATTTAGGTAGATGGGTATCTGTTTTATCATTGTATTGGTACCCGTCACCGAAACGGATAGTGGAACAGTTACCTGTGCACTTTTATTTTCATATGCCCATTAGCTAGAACCTTTTCGTAGCCGTATAAGTCGTGCTGGGAGGACAATAACCCCATTACTTATCTTTCATTTCCTGTATTTTTATTTTTCATGTCTATTTTAGTTTTACTATTTCTTTGTATTTTTATATTTTTCTTTTGTTTTTGCGAAGCTCACCCCTGCAAGTATTCATGGCCAATTCATATTTACGGAGTAGTGATTCTTCATTTGGCGAAACTACTTCTGTGTTTTCATGTGTCTTCTGGTATGCTCATTTGCTGAGTGTAGAAAGTAGCGAATAAGAAAGAACAAACGGATAGACTTTTGAATAATTGAAATTTTATTATCCAAAAAAGATATCATTTACAAAGGTATGACCTCCCTTATATAGAATGGAGGAGATATGAGAGAGAGTATACAAACAATGTGGGACTAAACATTTACAGTACTGAGCGGCTAGAAATAAAGGAGACCGCACAGGCCGCGCGGTTAGACAGATGGGTTAACCGCTCGGCAACTCCAGCAGGATAGAACAGGCCGCAATGGGCGACAGATAGACCGCCCGGTCTCCAGGCTCCAGAGTGAGACCGCCACACCGCTCGGTCAATAAACCGCTGGATCAGACCGCAAGGCCACCCGGTCTAATACTTCAACACTCCCCCTCAAGCTGGAGCATAGATATCAATCATGCCCAGCTTGTCACAAATGTGGAAGAAGGAAGTAGAAACCGGCTTGGTGAAGATATCTGTCAATTCCTTGTCAGAGGTGACAAATGGAGTACAAATCTGTTTCTTCAAAATCTCTTCCCGAATGAAGTGACAGTCAACCTCTATATGCTTTGTTCTCTCATGGAAGACCAGATTTCTGGATATGTATATAGCGGCCTTGTTGTCACAGAACATAGGGAGAGGACAGTCATATACCTCGCCCAAGTCAAGCATGAGAGCCCGCAACCACTTTAACTCACACGTGGTTGATGCCATACTCCGGTATTCGGCTTCTGCACTGGATCTGGAGACAACAGACTGTTTCTTGCTCTTCCAACTCACGAGATTACCTCCAACAAAGGTACAAAAGCCTGATGTGGATTTACGATCGCCTTTGTCATCCGCGTAACTTGAATCTGAGTAGGCTTCAACCCTCAGATGACCATTCTTCTGAAAGAGTAACCCTTTGCCTGGTGCTGCTTTGATATAATCTAAAATCTTCAGTGCGGACTGAAGATGGCAATCCCTGGGAGCTTGCATAAACTGACTGACCTTGCCTACAACATAGGCGATGTCTGGTCTAGTCACCGTGAGATAGATGAGTTTGCCTACCAAACGTCTGTACCTTGTGACATCAGATAGAAGAGGCGAGTCATCCGTCCACGTTTTGTCTTCTCCAATAGCCATGGGAAACCGAGCCGGTTTGGCACCTGTCAATCCTGCTTCTTGTAGAAGATCAAGGGCATACTTCCGTTGGGAGAGAACCAACGAGTCAAGTTTCCGAGAGATTTCTATCCCCAAAAAGTATTTCGGGGAGCCCATATCCTTCGTGACCAAGTGCTGACGGAGGTGCTTATTCGTCAAGTCCACCCCATCTCGGTCATCGCCAGTAAGAAGAATATCATCCACATATACGGCCAAAACCAGCAGTCCCGAGGCCGTTTTGCCAATTAATAAGGAGTGATCGGACGAACTCCTTCGAAAGCCGATGGTAGCCACAATACCACTGAACTTGTCGAACCATGCCCGAGGGCTCTGCTTTAGGCCATAAATGGCCTTCTTCAAATGACAGACACGTGTCTCCCCCTGAGCAACATACCCGGGAGGTTGCTCCATATAGACGTCCTCCTGAAGATCGCCATAGAGAAATGCATTCTTCACATCAAGCTGGGAAATAGCCCAATCCCGGTTAACAGCCACAGAAAGAAGAACCCGGATGGTGCTGAGGCGAGCAACCGGAGAAAAGGTAACAAAGTAATCAATGCCGTAAGTCTGAGTGAAGCCCTTGGCCACCAGCCGGGCTTTGTAGCGATCCACAGTGCCGTCGGGGCGAAACTTCACAACGAAGACCCAGCGACAGCCAACCACATCAGTGCCCACGGGAGGAGGAACCAGGGTCCAGGTACCCCGTTCAGTAAGAGTAGCCATCTCCTCATCTATGGCAGACTTCCAATGAGGGAGAGCAAGAGCCTCCTGGTAGGTGCGGGGAGTAGTAGTAGCAGAGATAGCCAAGGCAAAACACCTGCGAGAAGGAGAAAGCCGATCATAGGAAACAACTGCCGCAAGCGGGTGTTGAGTACACGCCCGCACCCCTTTGCGAAGAGCAATGGGAAGATCCAGGTCGACGGGAGCGTCAGCGACGGGAGCGTCAGCGACCGGAGCGTCAGTGACGGGAGCGTCAGCGACCGGAGCGTCCGTGGCGGAGAAGGCTGGCCCGGGACTAGAGAGACGGCGGCGGAGAGGAGGGAGGAGGGGTGGGTGGTGAGACGGATTGGGAAGGAGTCGGTGGAGGAGGAGACGGAGGTGGGAAAACGTCGAGAGGCGTGGAAGGAATGGAGATATCAGAAGGAAGAGAAAAGGTAGGAGAGAAATAGGAAGCATTCTCGAAAAAAGTGACATCCGCGGAGACAAACTGCTTGCGGAGAAGGGGGTCAAAGCAGCAATAGCCTTTTTGAGTGGTAGAGTACCCCAAAAAGACACACTTGGTGGAACGGGGGGAAAGCTTGTCGCGGGTAGCGGAGGGAGCATGAACAAAGGCTGTACAGCCAAAGACACGGAGAGGGAGAGGAAAAGGTTCCTTGTGGGGGTAGAGAATGGAGAAGGGGGTCTGGCCGTGGAGAACTGTGGAGGGAAGGCGATTGATGAGATAGAAGGCGAGGAGCACAGCGTAGCCCTAGTTGGAGCGAGGGACGTGCATTTGCGTCATGAGAGTACGAGCAACATCAAGCAGGTGACGGTTTTTACGCTCCGCCACCCCATTCTGCTGGGAGGTGTAAACACAAGTCGTTTGATGAAGCAGGCCATGTTGGTGAAAGAAAGAGGAGAACTCATGATTCAGATATTCCTTGGCATTATCAGAACGTAAAACTTTAATAAAAATAGCAAATTGAGTCTGAATCATAAAATAAAATGATTGCCAAATAGAAAAGAGTTCAGAGCGATCTTTTAACAGATACACCCAAGTACAGCGTGAAAAATCATCTATAAAAGTGACAAAATAGGAACTGCCCTGACCAACAGTGAGGGTAGGAGCAGGACCCCATACATCAGAATGAATAAGATCAAACGGGCGAGAGGAGCCACGCCCTTGCTTCGGTGGGAAGGAGGAGCGATGATGTTTGCCAAGATGACACGCATCACAGTTGAGCGGAGAACTAGTAGGAGGTAAGTGGGGCAGAAGCTGGCGAAGAATCCGAGGAGGAGGATGTCCAAGGCGAAGATGCCATTGAAGGAGATCTGTGGAGGAGGAGTAGGCGGACAGAGCGGAAACATCGTCGAGGAAGTAGAGGCCGCCGCTCTCAGTCCCAGTAGCAATCGTCCGCTGGGTCCTCGGGTCCTGAAAAGAACAAGTAGTGGGAGTGAATAAGACGGAGCACTGAAGTTGCCGGCATAAAGTAGTAACTGATAACAAATTGCACGGGAACTTTGGGACATAGAGGGTGTCCTCCAAGCAAAGCGATGGGGTCAGTTGAACCATGCCCATCCCATGAACTGGGGACGGTGAACCATCCGCCACACGAACCGGGGGTAAGCAGTCATGTGTCTCAAGATGGGAGAAGCAATGAGGGTTGCCCGTCATATGATTGGTAGCACTGCAGTCAATCAGCCATTTACCTTGGGTAACGACGTGGGCACTACCTGACGTCGTGGCCACAGAGGCAGATGGCCGAGAAGAGGCGGAGGCCGAAGAAGGAGCATCACCGGAAGGGCGAAGATGAGGATGTTTCTGCCAGCAGCGGTCAACAGAATGGCCGGTACGACCACAGTGAGAGCAGAGGAACCGGGATGAACCCCGTCCGCCGGAGTGGCCGCGGCTACCAGGGCCCCCCCTTTGAGCTTGGTGAGTAAAGGAGTCCTGGGAAGGGGGGGAGGCCAACAGAGTCCGCTGGAGCAGTGAAGTAACAGCGGCAATGCGAGCCGCAGTGGCATCCAAAGTAGGAGATTCCGCCTCACCCAAGATATGCTGGCGGATCATATCATAAGAATCGGGAAGACGAAGAAGATAACAAACAACCAGGAGTTCTTGGAAGTGTTTGTGCTGGTCGGCCAAGTACGCGGAGAAGGGGCGATTCTGGAGGATTTCAGCACCAAGAGCCTGAACTTGCTGATAGGCCGCAGCAGGAGACATGGAAGGGCAGGCGAAGAGGTCCGCATAGAGAGTGTAAATGCGGGACTTCTGGCCCCCCTTCAAATAGAGAGCAGCGAGGTGAAGCCAGGCGGCCTTGACCGTCTCATCATGGCGAATGATGGGAAGGCACTCATCAGAAAGGCTGTTGGCCAGCCAGGTGCGGACAAGAGCATCACTCGCATCCCAGTCATCAAACTCAGGAGAGGTACGAGGAGGAGGGTCATCGGTGAGGTGATGACGCTTGCGTTGAGAGCGAAGGAGAAAAGTGAAGGAAACGCTCCAATCGGGATAGTTGGAGCCCACAAGCTTAGAAAGGGTGCCAAGGTTGCCCGAAGGAGGAGGAGGAGAAGGAGCGGCAGGAGTAGTGGTGAGACCGGAAGTAGTCATAGAAACCAACAAGAAACCACAGCGGATAGAAAAGGAAGAAGCCGCGCGAACACAAGCGGCTAGAAAGCAGTCAAAGGCACAGCAGGGAAGAGGTCGCGCGGACTGAAAAGGCCGAGCGAACAGAAGAGAAGAGGAGGCAAAAAACAGCGACTAGAACAAGTCGCAGGCCGGGCGAACAGAAACAGGCCGCAATGACTAGGAAGTCGGAGAGGCAAGAAAGAAGCAGGAGCGCAGCGACAACGAAACAGGTCGCGGCGACGAATAGCAGTAGGAGAAGAGAACCAAGGAGAAGCAAGCCGCGCGAACAGGGCAGCGGACAGAAACAAGTCGCGCGAACAGGCAGCGGACAGAAGAAAAGGCAAGCCGCGAGACAGGTCGCGGAAAGCGGAAACATGCCGCGAGAAGCAGAGAGCGCACACAATCAGGAGGAAACGACCGTGTGCTTTGATACCATGTAGAAAGTAGCGAATAAGAAAGAACAAACGGTTAGACTTTTGAATAATTGAAATTTTATTATCCAAAAAAGATATCATTTACAAAGGTATGACCTCCCTTATATAGAATGGAGGAGATATGAGAGAGAGTATACAAATAATGTGGGACTAAACATTTACAGTACTGAGCGGCTAGAAATAAAGGAGACCACACACGCCGCGCGGTTAGACAGATGGGTTAACCGCTCGGCAACTCCAGCAGGATAGAACAAGCCGCAATGGGCGACCGATAGACCGCCCGGTCTCCAGGCTCCAGAGTGAGACCGCCAGACCGCTCGGTCAACAAACTGCTGGATCAGACCGCAAGGCCGCCCGGTCTAATACTTCAACACTGAGCATTGGGTAACCTCTTCCCTTATCTCTATCTAATTTTAATTTCAATATCAAGTGGTGTGTAGCTTAGTTTAAGTCAGGGGGAGAGCTAGTATTTGTTACCTTTTGCACGCGCACATTCCACTTGCATACTAGAAGCTTTTATTGTTATATCATTTGCATTAGCATTGCACTCCACAGCACCCACCTGAGAACGTGTACTTAAGCATGTACACGCGCTGAGCTTGTTTATCACCTGTGTGTAGAATAAAGAATGTTGTGTTGGTTTAGGATTGCGTGATGGAGTAAAATGTTGACTCCAAGAGTGTTCATATGCGTGTACTCATGATCACTTAGATTCTGTGTAGATTAAAATTCTTTATATGCTTATAGTTTCTATTTTTCTATTACCATAGATTTTGTTTACGGTACTCTAGTTGTGAATCCGGTTATGAATCAAACAGTGGTGTGGGATTTTGTGTGGGAGTTCAATAGCCTCGTTTTGCTCCAGTTGGGAGGAAGGGTTATCTTTCTCGGTGGCTAAGAACTTGCCTCTAGCTACTCTTGAAGCATGGGTACATGGTTAGTCAAGTGCGCGTGATTTAGGCCATCACTTTGTCTAGTTTGAGCCTTGTAACGATCTCGACATCTATCCGTTGCTATCCCCGTTGAGCCTGTCCCTTCCTTTGACATCCCTACGCCTCACTACCAAATCAATATAGCCTATCCTACTCGCACATCGGAATGTGATCGCTCGGTTAGTTTGTTTTGTTGTAGTTTGTATTTGTTATGTGTGAGAGTTATGTGGGTGTTTGTGCAGCATATGGTGTTGCCTTTTCTTCGGCTTGGTTTGGCTATTTGAAACTGGGCACCCTAATAGTTTACACTTCTGTTCCTATAGTTTTTTCGGAGCTCGGACAAGGCCCGACAACCCTTGACTCCGACCGATACACGCATGGGCAAAAGAGATGGAAACGGCATGGGCACAGGCAACTCGGAAACACCTATATAACTGTTACACATAACAGATACAAACTACAACAAAACAAACTAACCGAGCGACCACATTCAGATGTGTGAGTAGGAAAGGCTATATGGCATTGGTAGCGAGGCGTAGCAATGTCAAAGGAAGGGAGATGCTAACCGAGGATCACAACGGATAGATGTTGGGAATGGTACAAGGCTCAAACTAGACAAAGTGACGGCCTACATCATGCGCACACTTGACTAACCATGTACCCATGCTTCGAGAGTAGCTAGGGGGCAAGTCCTTAGCCACCGAGAAAGACAACAATTCCTCCCCACTCAAGCAAAATGAGGCTATTGAACTCCCACACACAATCCTACACCACCGTTTGATTCATAACCGGATTCACAACTAGAATACCGTAAACAAAATCTACGCTAATAGAAAAATAGAAACTATAAGCATATAAAGAATTTTAATCAATACCGACTCTAAGTGATCATGAGTGCACACCTAGGAACACTTTTGGAGTCAACATTTTACTCCATCACGCAATCCTAAACCAACGCAGCATTCTTTATTCTATGCACAAGTGATAAACAAGCTCAACGCGTGCAAGTGCTTAACTATGCATTCTCAAGTGGGTGATGTGGAGTGCAATGCAAATGCAAATGATATAACAATAAAAATTTCTAGTATGCAAGCGGAATGTGCACGTGAGCGGATAACAACACGAGTCTCTCCCCCACCAGACTTAATCTATGCAACCTAACACTAGATTCACAATAAAAACAATGAAATATAAGTCGGGGGAGAGGTTACCCCATGCTCAGCAAATGAGCATACCAGAAGACGCGTGAAAACACAGAAGCAGTTCCGCCATACGAAGAATCACAACCCCGCCAATACGATTTGCCATGAATTCCTGCTGTGTTAAGCTCCGCAAAAACAAAAGAAAAATAGACAAAATACAAAGAAATACTAAAAATAAAATAGACATAAAAAATAAAAATGCAGTAAATGGAAGATAACTATTGGGGTTATTGTCCACCTAGCACGACTTATTCGGCTACGAAAAGGTTCTAGCTAACGGGCCTAGGAAAAGAAAAGTGCACATGTAACTATTTCATTATCTGTTGCGGTAACGGGCACCTGTATGGAGATAAAACAGTTGCCCCTCTACCTAAATAATTATACCTGCACAACACAAGTAGAGGAAAAAGGAAATAAGAAGAGGACAAGCATTGGTACTTGCTCATCTTATCACAAAATAAATCTTTGCCTAGCAAGGCGTCGTCAGCCATAGATGTGTGGGAAGCGATGGCAATGGCATGGGCACCAGACTCATCATTATCCCAACATATCCATGGGGACTCAACCTGCACAGGCTAAGATAGAGAAGGGGGATCAAGTAATAAAAGAGAAGAAGAACTAAAATAATCAAAAATAGGGGGAGTGGTCCCGGTCTCACTCCTACCAGGATCCAAGCATAGATCATCGTCGGTGTCATACGAGTCGTATCGTGGGGAATCCGAGAACTCGAGGTCCATGGTGGTAAGGGGAACGGCCTCGTCCAATAAGGAGGTGCATAAAAAAACTTGATGCGTTGGACGGTAAGTGTACCGGTCGCTCAAGTAATATAAAATGGGCAAATTTTTAAAAGTATCGATCTCTTCACGGAACACAATAAGGTGGAGTTAATTTTGAGGAGGAATTGAGATTGAATTCCTTAGATTGGAGTTAACAAAGGGGGGTTTTGATATTTGTGGAAAAATAAAATAAAACACTAACAGCTACTCCAATGCAGTGCCGCTATGCGATGCATTGCCAAGCGCGTTGAAAGACTACACGGGCCGCTATGCACCGAATCACTAGGCGGATGGACGAGTAGGCTTGCAGATGAGGTGGTGAGAATGACAGAATGAGGGTCGAGAGCACCTATTCGCTACGCACGCCGCTAGCAATTGCTAGTGCGGCACAACCGGATGTGGTGGAGGATGGTAAATAAAGGCGCTCCTCAAGCAAATAACGAAAATATAAAATCACATAGACATGATTGCATACAAATGTTTTACAAACTAAATACACTTCATCAAATACAAGAGATTAAACTATACTTTCAACAACAAGAGGAGAGGAGTGTGCGAGATCGACCGAATCCGAAGTCTTGTTGAGGATTCACGGAAGGAATCGCCAGGTTGCCAATCCGCGTCCAAGCTCGGTCCTTAACTGCGCCCGGGGTAGAGGAGGCTGTCAGTCACTCCCAATGGACCCGTTTTCTTCGTGTCACGATCTGGAGGAGGATGGCACAAACTTCTCCTAGCTTGATGGAGAAAGCTAGGTCAAAACTCTTCTTGAAGCTCAAGGATGAAGGAGGAGGTCGAGAGGGAGCTCTGGCTTGAATATGCCATTGAAAGCTTGTATGGAGCACCTCCCTATGGTGGAAGATGAAGGGAATTGGTGGAACCCTTCCTCGGAGGCGGAAAACGGCGGGGGAGAAAATCTGTCCACAATGGAGGAAAATATACGCTTTAAATAGAAGCAGGTCAGAAAAATAGGCACGCACGGTTTAGCGCACGACCGAGCGCTAAGCGTGCATTATTAACTTCCTGGCCAAGCTTATAGATAAAGATACGTTGACTTGTGCATTTTACTCGCGCACGGGTGCTTCCGCCTGTGCGTGAAGGAAATCGCATGGGTAAACACAGTGCGCAGGAATGCAGGAGAAAACAGAGGAATCGTGCATTTTACTCGCGCACGGGCGCTGCCGCCCGTGCTTGAACAAAGCGCACAATTTACCACAAAATGGAACAAACAAAAAAGCTACAGGAATATCGTGCGTTTCCTTCGCGCACGGTTCCGAAGAGACCGTACGTCAACCGTGTGTGAGGATCGTCGAACTCAGCTCGATGAAATTCATGGAGCTCCACTCGACGTTTCTCCTGCACAAACAAAACGCATGATCGCAAAGAACCATGTGCTAAGACAATGCACGACCGTGCGTTTTCCTCAAACATGCGTTCCAGCCTTGGGGAAAACGCACCACCTTCATACAAACTAATAAAACCAAAGAGGACCCTCCAGCAAAGCAGAAAGGCAACAAAAGCAACTGCAAAGAGCCCGTGGCGAGCACCATGTGCTTACCCCCAACAATAGAATGCGCAATTGCACACCCATGGGCCAAAATAATGCACTTAGCGTGAAAAACTATATAAATGAAATATCAACGATAACATACCTAAAGTGAAGTTCAAGTGCTTGAAAACTAACCCAGATGAGTCTGAAAAACCTTATATAAATAAGACGCATCACAAAAACATGATGCGTTGGGCAGCAAGTGTACCGGTCGCACAAGTAATATAAAATCGGTGAATTTCCCCAAGTATTGATCTATTCAAGGAACACAGTAAGGTGGAGTTAATTTCAAGGAGGACATGAGATTGAAGTCCTTAGGTCGGCATTAACGAAGGGTGCTTTTTATTGTTGCGGAAAAAGAAAGTAAAATACTATAAACTACTCCCGTGCAACGCCGCTATGCGATGCTTTGTCAGGCGGGATAGAAGACTACACGGGCCGCTATGCACTGAATCGTTGGGCGGATGGACGAGTATGCTTGTGAACGAGGTGGTTAGAATGTCAGAATGAGGGTCGAGAGCACCTCTTCGCTACGCACGGCACTAGCAATTGCTAGTGCGGCACAACCGGATGTGGTGGCGGATGGAACATAAAGACATACGTCAAGCAAATAACGATAATGTAAAATCACATAGACATGATTGTATACAAACATTTTACAAAATAAGCATACTTCATCAAATACAAAGAGATTAAGCTACACTATCAACAACAAGAGAAGAAAACTGTGCGAAATCGACCAGACCCGAAGTCTTGCTGAAGATTCACGAAAGAAATCGTCGGGTTGTCAATCAGCATTCTAGGTCGGTCCTCAAATGCGTCCGGGGTAGAGGAGCCTGTCACTCACTCCCAATGGACCCGTCTTCTTCGTATCACAATGCGGAGGAAGGATGACACAAACTTCTCTTATCTTGATGGAGAAAGCTAGATCAAACTCTTCTTGAAGCTCAAAGATGAAGGAGGAGGCCGAGAAGAAGCTTCGGCTTGAATATGACGCTAAAAGCTTGTCCGGAGCACCTCCCTAATGTGGAAGATGAAAGGAAATGGCGGAACCCCTCCTCGGAGGTGGAAAATGGCGGTGGAGAAAATCTGTCCATAATGGAGTAAAATCTGCGCTTTAAATAGAAGCAGATCAAAAAAAGTGGCACACACGGTTTGGCACACGACTGTGTGCTAACCGTGCGTTATTAACTTCTATGCCAAGCTTGCGGATGAGGATGCGTTGACCCGTGCGTTCTACTCGCACACGGGCGCTTCTTCCCATGCATGAAGGAAATCGCACGGGTAAACATAGAGCGCAGGAAAACAAGATATCACATGGGAACCGTGCATTTTACTCGCGCACGGATGATGCTGCCCGTGCGTGAATAAAACACATGATTAATCCCAGAATGGAATAAACAAACACACAAACAATAAAGATACAGGAAACCGTGTGTTTCCTTCGCGCACAGTTTCATCGTAACCGTGCCCGAAGGAAACGCACGATTTTCCTGTAGCATTCTTCTTTGTGTGTTTGTTTATTCCATTCTGTAGTTAATCATGTGTTTTCTTCACGCACGTGCCGCAGCGCCCGTGCGCGATTAAAACGCACGGTTCCCCTGTAGTATCTTGTTTTCCTGCGCTCTGTGTTTAACTGTGCGATTTCCTTCACGCACGGCGGAAGCTCCCGTGCGCGAGTAAAACGCACGGGTCAATGCATCCTCATCCGCAAGCTTGGCCTGGAAGTTAATAATGCACTGTTAGCGCACGGTCGTGCGCCAAACCGTGCGTGCCTATTTTTCTGACCTGCTTCTATTTAAAGCGCAGATTTTACTCCATTGTGGACAGATTTTCTCCCCCGCCATTTTCCGCCTCCGAGGAAGGGTTCCGCCATTTCTCTTCATCTTCCACCTTAGGGAGGTACTCCTAACAAGCTTTCAACGCTATATTCAAGTCGGAGCTTCCTCTTGGCCTCCTCCTTCATCCTTGAGCTTCAAGAAGAGCTTGATTTAGCTTTATCCATCAAGATAGGAGAAGTTTGTGCCATCCTTCTTCTGCATCGTGACATGAAGAAGATGGGTCCATTGGGAGTGAGTGACAGCCTCCTCTACCCCGGACGTAGTTGAGGGCCGAGCTAGGATGCGGATTGACAACCCGACGATTCCTTCCGTGAATCTTCATCAAGACTTCGGGTCCGGTCGATTTCATACACTTTTCTTCTCTTGTTGTTGATAGTGTAGCTTAATCTCTTTGTATATGATGAAGTATGCTTATTTTGTAAAACATTTGTATAAAATCATGTCCATGTGATTTTATATTGTCGTTATTTGCTTGACGTATGCCTTTATTTTCCATCCGCCGCCACATCTGGTTGTGCCGCACTAGCAATTACTAATGGCGTGCGTAGCGAAGAGGTGCTCTGCACCCTCATTCTGCCGTTCTAACCAGCTCGTTCGCAAGCCTACTCATCCATCCTCCCAGCAATTTTGTGCATAGCGGCCCGTGTAGTCTTCCATCCCGCCTAGCAAAGCATTGCATAGTTGCGTTGCAGAGGAGCAGTTTATAGTGTTTTACTTTATTTTTCCGCAACAATCAGAAACCCCCTTTGTTAACGCCGACCTAAGGACTTCAATCTCAAGTCCTCCTCGAAATTAACTCCACCATACTGTGTTCCTTGAAGAGATCGATACTTGGGGAAATTCACCCATTTTATATTACTTGTGCGACCGGTACACTTGTCATCCAACGCATCAAGTTTTTGGCGCTGTTGCCCGGGAACATAGTCGTGTGAGTTTTTGGAGAGGGAGATAGTTGATAGAAGCCCTTTTCCATTTGTTCATATCATTTTCTTGTTTGCTTTAGTTTTTAGAAATTTTTCTTGGCTCATTTCATTTTATTCCTTTTCTGATTTTTGGTTTATATAGCATATCCGTGCAATTTTCATTCTAGCTGTGTAGCACTCTTTTGGTAAATTTTTTTTATTCGCGATGTATTCTGTAGCTGAGTATCGTCTACTTGACAGTTTGCGCCGATACATTGACACCATGGCTATTATGACTACCGAGCACTGTATTCGATGTTTGTTATGTCGAGGTATAGGCCACATTGTGAAGGATTGCCCTCGCTTGTGTGAACCTTCTCCCTCTAAGGGCGGGTGCACACCAAACTCCCGTTCGCAGAAGACTGTTATGGATAGGCCTACCAGGGTATTGCCTGGTCCATACACTGACATCGCTCATCTAGATCATTCTTTAACCGTTGAGATTACCGAAGAATCTCTCGTTGCATACATATACTTCATGGGTCCATCACTGCCTTTTTACGAGCTTCCCTTGAGTGATGACGATCACTCTGGTGTTAGCCAACAAAAAGAGGATCAGGAATCCATGGGCGCTCCTGTATGGGAGGAAGAGATTGTTCCGGTCGATGGGGTGGCCTCTGCGAATGACTTGCGATGGGGCCTGCTCATTCAGTGCTTGATTTCGAGAGCAGTTTCTACCCTCCGCAATTTTTGCCTGAGAATGCTACTCCTTTTTCTTGTGAGTTGGTTGATGATGCTATGCTGGATAGTGATTCAGAGCCTGAGGTTGTGCCAATGTGGGATGAGGACATTATTCTCTCCAATGGAGAGTGTGACACCATGGAACATGATGACGCACCGAGGTGGGATGATGAGGAGATCCTTTCTGATGAGGAAGTTTTCACTTCCTTGTTGGATGAAGAGGTCCAAACTACAATCGAGGACCTCGAGCTCTCGGATTCCCCTTGCTATGACTCATATGATACTGACGATGATCTATACTTGGATCCTACTGGGCGTGATACCGAGACCACTACCCCTATTTCTGATTATTTTAGTTCTTCATCTCCTTTGTTTCTTGATCCCCATTCTATATCTGAGCACGTGTAGGTTGAGTCTTCGCAGCAAAGTGGATCACCTCTGCCTTATTTGGCAGATGGGAGAGGACCATTCCAAAGCCCTCCAGGGCCTCCTCTTCCTCCAGGACTTCTGAGGACATAAGGGCAATTATAGCCTCTCCACCACCTCCAGAAGAAATTCCTCCATCCACCAGCATTTCTTCACCTCCTCAACAACAACAACAACGTCCTTCACATCTTCTTCAACAACAACAACAACAACAATAATCACCTCCAATATTCTCCCACCATCATTCATGAGGAAATTCCATCTCCACCTCCTCAATCTCCACCTCAAACTCATGTATCTGATATTCCACCTACCTCCTCACAACCATCTTTCAATCTACTGCCTCCTCATCCACCATCTCCTATCACTCTCTAGTTCAGGAACCCACCTCCACACCCACGACCACAGTTCCTATTTCTACCACTGAAATTCCATCCAACCCTCCTTCCACATTTCCAGAATACACCCACACAGACTTCTCTCATGTCTTCTCTGTGTGTTCAAACTGTGGACATCACACCCCTTACACCACCTCTGCTCCCGAACCTCTTTACCTCAATTTTTCTAATATTGCACATGATCTTCTTACTTTCATCTCTCCCACTCTTGAGCAACCAATAGCAAATGCTATTGCTCCTCTCTCTACTTCCATCATTTCTCTCTCTACTAGTATTACTACTCTCTCTTTCGTTCCTTCTTCTGGAGGACTGGCTTCAGGACCCTCTGAACCCATACAGGGAGAGATGTTCTATGAAGAAGCTCCAGTTCCTCCTCCTGCAGCAGCAGCAGCAGATTTTGAAATGTTTGATGATTCAGCAGAGGAAACTCCTCAAACTGAAATGATAGATCTAATTGATTCTGATACTAACATGGCTGATACAGTTTTGGCAGAACTAACCACTGTTGGTGATTTCATTATAAATCCCACAGTTAATCTAGATTCTTTACTAGATTCTTTCAATTTTGCTTACAGAAATATTTTACCCAGTTTTGTTACTCAGTACTCTAAAGCTATTGTAGTTTATTCTGCTCCAATAAGTTCTGAAGTTGTAGAACAACTAACGGCAAGTTTTATTGTTGAAAATATTACTGAACCAGCTTCTAAGCACAAGGCATTCTCTCCACCAACCTTTGGTTGGTGTGAATCTCCTATGCCAGACCTGGATGACATCTTGTTTGCTGACATGGAAGAAGAAGCAGGAAATATTCAGACTGCTACAGAAATCTCTACAGAGCCAACAATCCTAGCATAGCCACAGATCCCTAGAATCTCAGCTGATCAGCTAAAGCAACTGGATGCTCTTTATGACAATCCTAAAAACTCTTCTGATGATGATGTTGATAATGAGTCTGATGACTCTGATAATAAAAATTCAAAGAAAAGAAAGGCTCCTGCTAAATCTGCTCCTGCCAAGGCTATTCCTAAGCAAATTCATCTGCTGATGTTCCATACTATATCTTGCATAATATTACACTCACACCAGATACCCCAAACTAGATGAGGTATTCCAAGAATGAGCAAAAATCAAAGAAGAAGAGCAGGAGGTACTCCCCACCTCCTAAATTCAGGAGAGGTCCTCCTCCTCCTCATATAGTAGGATCCTCTGGAGGTATTTCTTAGTCTCAAAAAGTTGTATCTTCTCATCAGTCTAGATCCTCCAGCAGCAGGCAGTAATAATACCATTCCAGCAGCAGCAGGCAGCAACAGCGATACTGGAAGCACAGTAGGCAACAGAAAAATTCTGAAGATGATCAACCTGATAAAGCATCTCCTGAAATTCCTATTTCTCCAGTTTGTGATCCAGAAATGGAGACCAACTTCAGAATGGCCAGATTTCAAGAATTGGTAGCTCTTTCCCGGATCAGAAAAGCAAAGGAAGAAGGACATGATACCTCACAGTGTACCATTATGTCCTCTTACAGAAAGGAGGAGCTAGAAAAGTACCTGGTACTTTTCTAGCTTATATATCTTTACATCCAGAAGTTGTTGTTCCAAGAGCTGCATCAGTGACAATCCTTGGAGCTAGTGATATAAAGATAACCAAATAGGAAGTTGCAGATCCCAAAAGGGAAATTATGTTCACCAGAACTGCCTCAGATAAGCAGAAGAACTCCAAGAAAGGCTGAACAATTCTCTTTATATATTTTGATTAAAACTGTTGTTTATTATTTGTTACTTCAAAAGGCACTATGTTAATATCTGCTGAACAATTTTAAAATTCTGCCAGATACCTTTTATGCTTTGTGATTTTCTCTTTTCTGTTGTTCATAGTGTCCTCACCCAAATAGGGGGAGATTGTTGGATCCCTAGTTTACATTTAGGCTAGGTTCACTATTCGGTTGTTGACCCTTCATGTATAGCCTAGGGTCATTTTGTTAGGTGTAAGTCAGTCTGACTAGGTTAGTCAATCCTTGATCCAGCCCTCAGAAAAGAATCAGAGATCCAGACTTAGAAGAATGACAGTCATTAAGAGTTCAGAGAATCACTTCGAAGTTCTTTGAACTCAGCTCGACGATCGTCAATCGCAGATCGATGAACTCACAGTCCCTACTCTGAGTAGAGATCTATGAACTTAGAGCTTTGGTCGACGATCTTCCCTCTTCTCTCAAGTTATCAGCTCGACGAACTTCTATCTCTGGTCGATAGACTTGGATCCCAGCTTTGACAGTTTATTCTTCCAGATCAACTTTCTCTGATCTCAGCTCAACGAAGATGATTTCTCAGCTCGACGAACTTGGAGTTCAGGTCAACGAAATATGTCAGTTCCTTATTTTCTATTCTCTGCAGTTAATTCTCCAGATTTACTAAGGCTTATATAATATGTTATTGTCTATATTGATCTGAGTAATTTATTGCATACATTCTTATGAAAATAGTCGTTCATTAGCAGCATTACTTACTAGATTTCATAGACTTAATATTTGGCTTAATAACTGGGATAGTTAAGAAATCAATTTATTGCCCTTCTAGCCGTAAGTCCAAGTTCTAAGATTTCTGTAGTTAATCATGGAGAAAAATTCAAATTTATAGATAGAATTTATGCAGGAAACATAAAAAGGAGAACAGAATTCTAAGGCAGATACAGGCAGACAGAGAACAAAATATATTCAGTCTGCATATTCATGCTGTCTTCATCATCTGCAACTCTTCACCAAGCTTTCAAGAGACATCAAAACTCAATCAGTCTAAAAGCTTCTGGAGTTCATCAAAGAAGACCTACACCCTGCAAAGCTTCCAGCAAATTCCTGAACAATATTCATCTCAGGGGGAGCTTTGACATCATCAGGTAATCAACTAAAGTCTTTTCAGTTGTTTGAGAAAGAGAAGACAATATCACATTCTTTTTACCCCACTGTACACAGGGTTTTAACTCCCTTCAAAAGTTAACCACCTGGTTCTTAAGTCTCCTTAACAAAAAACTTAGGTTGGTTTTTGGGCACCTGATCAAAAGCCTAAAGGGTTGAAAGATCTCCCTTAAAATAGATCTTGTGGTGATAGGGCACTTGAGCAAAAACTTGTTGGTAACAGGGCACCTGATCAAAAACCTGTAGTGGATTCCTATCAGGGTGGTAGAAGAGTGTATGTACCCAAGTTTAGGGGAACCACTATAAAGTTCTTGTGTCATTTGGAATGCTTCATGTTTTGTTATTGTTGTGTGTTGTGTGCTGTGTTAGCTAGCTTTTTCTTTCCTGCACTTTCTTAAGATAAATATATCACTATTTTTAATTCCGCTATAAAAACCTATTAATTTTTTAAAATACTCTATTCACCCCCCCCCCCCTCTAGAGTTAAATAGATCTATCCCTCAATTGGTATCAGAACATTTCTGATATCACTTTTAGGTCAGTTCTATTGACACCTAATTTGTGTATTGTTTTGCCCTAAAGCTTGTTAATAAGTTATTTGAATTTTTTTGAGTAAAGCCTACAAAAATTAACAGTGTGAATAATTGAATCACTATTTTTCTATTTGATGTGCTAGATTAGATTCATCTTGAGCACAACTAACATAACTTATGAAATGGTAAACTTAACCTCTATATAAGAGGGAGAGACATACCTTGAGGCTTGCTTCCTCTAGCTTTTAAGGATTACTTACTTGACAGCCTCAACCTTAATTTGTTGCTTTTTCTGGAGAATATTCCAAGAGCAACTATCATGTCCCAGTCATTTGCCTGGAACACCTATTGTCCAAATACCAAGTCTTAATTTGATAGGTACTTGGACTATCCTGCAAAACAGAATTCATTTACCCTTAGGCACCCAATGATAATTGGGTCCTAGGTTCTTGTTAGCATCATAAAACATCTGCCCCACTCTCTACCTGGGCTGAGCACCTTTCTGTCCACTAGTCATATTCAGATTATGCCAACAATTAATGGCAAAGTGACCCACTTTTCCACAGCACCAACATTTATGAATGTTGTATCTTCTCTTTAGGATAGCATAAAATTGCTGTCCATGAGAGATGTGAGCAACACCAGACTTTACTGGATGAGAATTGCATAATGCTCCCCCCTTCTTCCTGAGTGAAGGTGTTGAGGAACTAAATATAGCTGGTCCAAAATGGGCCTGATGTATTTTTGGAGCCTGCCATCTAGTGGGAACTCTCATTTCAGTAGATAGAGGATATTTGGATCCAAATCTAAAGTACTTCTCCCGAACTTTGTGGCTGGAATGGACAGTATCACTCTTTCTTGGATCATGTGCCTTCACACCACTGGTG
Organism: Platanthera guangdongensis; assembly: GCA_039583875.1. Lineage (NCBI taxonomy): Eukaryota > Viridiplantae > Streptophyta > Magnoliopsida > Asparagales > Orchidaceae > Platanthera > Platanthera guangdongensis. The sequence goes on from CM077156.1 coordinate 135,015,016, forward strand.
GAGCACACATTTGGTTGATCCTTCTGGAGTGGTGCAAACTTAACAGTTTTAGAAGGTGTACTTGCCTTTTCAAATACTGTACTCTTATCAGGGAATTTATATTTGAAATGATGATTAATGTGGTTAATAACCAGCTTCTCAGGGACTTAGCAAGTTGCAGCTTTTGGCAACTGACACTGTGACTGAGAAGGGTTAATCACAATACCCAATTTCTCTGTGAACTTTTGTTCTAGATATCTAATGTGCTTCTTCTTTTCTTCTAGAAGCATGGTCTGACAATCAAGACTTTTCTTGAGTTCAGACACCTCATGACTTTTCTTATAAAACTAAATAGATTTATTATTATAGAGAGTTTTATAAGGCTTTAGTACCTCTATTTCCTTGGCTTGCCTTTTGGCAAGTATTCTACTCTTCTTTAGAGCAATTAGGAGTAATCCAAACTTGTCAATCAATTCATTGTCATTAGCCACAGATTCATAGCAATCATCATTACAGGATGAAGATGGACTAGTATCTGGACTGGATTCATAGTCAGAGACAGATGTAGAATTCGAGAGAGATTGTACCTTGATTGATTATGATTCTTCCTGACTTCTTTCTTCTGCAAACATTGCCATTAACACTTGCCATCCATAGTTTTCTTCATCCTCCTCATTATCATTGTTTGACTGTGATAGAGGGGCCTTGATTCTTATCCTTGCAGCTAATATTCCTCCTCTTCTCCTAGATCTGCAGCAATAGATATCAACCCTATGTAGTCTTCTTCCTCTTTATCTTCAGAATCTGAGGATGAAGAGTTTGTCCCGTTTCTCTCCTTCTTATCCACAAAGGACTTTTCCTCCTTCTTTCCCTTGTGGTGATGGTGATGCTTTTTCTTCTTCTCATCTTCTTCCTTTCTTTTGACTGGGCAGTCAGCAATGACATGCCCATCCTTACTTCTTTTTCTTCTTCTTCTCATCTTCTTCCTTTCTTTTAACTGGGCAGTCAGCAATGACATGCCCATCCTTGCCGCAACAATAACATATGACATTAGAAGAAATCTGTTTACTAGTTTTAGGGACATACCTTTCATCCTTGGATGACTTCCTGTAATGAGAGGATGAAGATGGCCTGCTCCTCCAGTTCTTCTTCTTAATGAACTTCTGAAATTGCATGGAGAAGTTAACGAGATCTTTATCAGACATGTGGTTGTCTGATGAGCTTGGCTCATAATTTTCTGAGCTAGAATCATCTTCCTTCCTTGGTGGTGAGGGAGTATTTCTTCTACTTCTTCTTGGGGTTTCTGCCTTGAATGCCACGGACTTGTCCTTGGACTTGAATTGGCTGCTCTTCTCCTCTTCTTGTTTAGCAGCTAGCTGCATTTCATAGGACTGCAGCTTTCCAAAGAGTGTTGGTGGAGGAATGTCTGCTAGCTTAGCCATTTCCTAAATGGCACAGATCTTGGTGTCCCAATCTCTAGTGAGAGATCTAAGGAACTTGTCATTCAGCTCATAGTTGCTGAAGATCCTACCATAGGTTCTTAGTTCATTGACTATCCTAAAGAACCTTTCAAAATAATCAGCAACTTTTTCAGACTTGCTTTGCCTGAATGCCTCATACTCTTGATTGAGTATGGACTTTCTATCATCTCTAACTTTCTCAAAGCCTTCCATATAGACCACAAGGGTGTCCCACATTTCCTTGGACGTCTTGCAGTGTGCAAGATTTTTGAAGGTTGATTTATCAATGACACTAGCTATAATATTTTGTTTCCTTTTGTCCATGGTGGACAGAATCACATCATCTATGTCCATTTCAGAATATGCCTTACACACTCTCACAGTAGGATCTATGGTGTAAGCCTTTGTGGGGATAAAAGGACCTTGCACTACTGTTACATAGATCCTAGGGACAGATGCTTCCCTGAACATTCTAACCCTTTGCTTCTGAAGGCAAAATGCTTCCTTCCTGTAGATGGGCAACTTCATGGTCCCAAGCTCCTTATAGTTCATTCTAGACCCCATAATCTTATCTTATAGCTAACCTTGGAGGAATACTCAGATTGTTAAATCCTTTTTGAGCAACCTCCCTCTGATACCACTTGAAAGATATTTAATTCAAGATTAGCTAATCACCTAGAGGGGGTGGGGGTGAATAGATCTTTGAAGTTTTCTTAATTCTTTCGCAATTTTCAAGTTGTTCTAGCTAGAGCTTGTCCTTAAATCCAGCAATAACAAAGAAAAGCAAGCACACAACAAACATAAGGATTTATACTGGTTCCCCAATTGGGTACATCCACTTTCCCTCCCACCTATCTAACTTATTTGTTGGACTCGGCACAAACTCCTCCACTATGCTCCTCAAAGCTTACACCTCAGGCCCTCAGCCTATTACACAAATTATTCATAGAATCCAACTCAGAACCACAAAGGTTCCTACCTCAGAGCCCTGCAAGACTCTTATAGCTCAGTGATCTACTAATCACATACCTCAGTCTTATTTATAAGGGCTATAACTCAGCCTCTTCAACCCTACTCTCCGAGTGTTGCTGAACTCCTACAACTCAGTACCCCAACAAGGTACCTACAGCTCAGCCTCCACCAATGCCTACCACTCAGTTACATAATTGTCACCTATACCTCAGTGACTCTCCAATCACCAACCTCAGGCACAAGGCCCTATACTCAGGCTGGGAGGACAGCACTACCTCAGATCCACACTTGGATCCTACCTCAATACCCTAACAAGGCACCTACCTCAGTGACAAATTTGTCACCTACCTCAGGCACAAAATGTCATACACACAGATTCAGATCTACTAAATACTATATAAAATTAATACAAATTGTTTAAGAAAAATAAAAACAACTGACTCTGAGAAGTATCTCTGAGTCAACTTTGCTGGACTGAGTAGATATCAGTCCAACCCACTGGTTGTAGAAGGAATCAGTCTTCTTCTAAAGCTCACACTTTTCTGTTGCATAGATGAGCAGCTACCAGCTTTCTGAAGAGATTAATCAGCTACTCTATTTTGATGAAAATAACCTTGCTGAAGTTTAAAGTGCTTCACCTATCTTTCTTTGCCTTCAGGCTAACTTGGCTGGACTTTAGCTTTCAAGCATGAGGGGATGAAGATGTCCAGCCACCTCTTTCTATTTCTCTGTCTATATTTTCTGCGTTTGATCCTTATGTATTTGTTAACCCTAATCTCTTTAGAGTTTCCTTTTTATATGTGTTGATTTGAATCAACGACACAATAAAATGTGCGCTCACCAGGGATTGGTGAGCAACATCTTCATCAGGAAGGGACAAAACATCTTTTGGCGCTGCAACAGCTTTTCCGCAACGGCTTCCTGTAATTTTGACTTTAATGATGTCAGCAGTGGTCATCAACATCTGGACTTAAAAAATTTTGTATAATTCCATCAAGTGTTGCGTGATGTTAGGACAATCAACGCCATCAGCCTTGGCTCTCAGTGCTTCTGAACTTATTCATTTCCCTGGATTTATCTCAGCACTTTTGTCTTAGTGGTCTCAATGGTTTTTCATTATTAGCTGAGACATGCCTTTATCTCAACATTTTCTCCTTTTAGCTGAGACAAGTTTCTTTCTTAGTGGTATCTTCACAGCTGTCTCATCGGTTCTTGCTTTTAACTATCTCAACGCTTCCTTCTTTATTAGAAGCATTGAGTGAACCTGCTTCACCCAACGCTTCTGGACTTAGAAAACACCCAGCTAGTTTTGTCTCAGTTGTTTACCTTTTAGCTGTCTTAGAGCTGTGAAAATGTTTCACTCAACGCTTCTGGACTTGGAGAAATCCAACCAGTTTTGTCTCTGCTGTATCAGCAGTATCAACATTGTCTTCTCAACTATCTCAACTGTCTCAGCGGTCTCAACGCAATCTTCTCAGATGTCTCAGATGTCTTAGCGGTCTCAACGCCTTCTTCTCAGCAGTCTCCGCGCTTTTGCCCTAGATAGATTTTTTGGCTTTAGATATGGTTGACAATCTGTGGTTTGAGCTCGACAAACTTTGATCTTCTCAGCGGTCTCAATGCTTTTGCCTTAGTTGATTTTTCTAGATTTAGCTTAACAAGTGTTGAGCTGAGTTCGACGATTTGTAAGCTGAGCTCGATGAATTGCAAGCTCAGCTCGACCAACTTTAAGCTGAGCTGGACGAAATTTTAAACCTGAACTCTTGTGTTTATCCCACGAAATGTTGAGCTGAGCTCGACGACCAGCGACCTGAGCTCGACGAACTTCGATCTGAGCTCGACGAAATTTGAGTTTACTTCCAAACTCATTTTCTTCACATGTCCATTCATGGACTACCTGTATGCATGAATTAAAGCACACATTAAATGCATTATGCTCCTTAGCATGATTGGTGATGCCCCTTCAAATCCTGAGGAACATTGTAGGGCACAATTCCCAACAATAGTTCAGAAGAATGGAACAGATACAAAGAAGCCTACACTAGGAGGAGGATTCATTTCTGGAAGTACAATAATGTTGATCATATGCCTCCTCCTCCTCCAAAGTACTATCTGAAGCCCAAAGAATATTTTGAGAGACAGTTGTTGAAGAGAAAGAACAAGAAGATCTAAATTCTTATATATATTTCATTGTTATGTGTTGTAGGCTGCCCTCCCTAATCTAAAATACTTTTGATATATATATTTGATTTATCTATTGTCCTAGAATGTGTGTCATTTCATTCCTTTGATCTGTTTGTGTCTTAATTTAATTCAAATTGGTATGTGCAATTCACCTTAGCTTGTAGGATTTTGGCTTCTTCAAATAGGGTGAGATTGTTGTGTATTGCATCCACAGTAACCCTGATTTGAAGAAGGGTCCAGTGAAGGTAAGATGATTTGAGTCTGTATTTGATATTGCTTTTTAGCTATGTACTTACAGGTCTACAATGCTATGTACACACCAATTTCAGGTTACAGTGGGTCAGTAAACACAGGACTATACAATGTAATCCTTCATTTGGAGACCAATGTGTTGACTCACGTGTAATCTCTCTATTGTGGTGTACTTCTATCCCAAGTACAGGAGAAGGATCGAGGAAGGCCAAAGTCCAGGGGTCAGAAATGGCGAATTTTACCCAAGTAAAATTTGACGAATATGGTGAGTCATACATGTCGAATTCGTCGAGTATCCCCTTGATACTCGTCGAATTCATTGTGTATGCTTCCTGATACCCGTCGAATTCATCGTATATACTTACGGAAAATTCGCAGAAAAGCAGAAAATTCGCCAAGGAAAATTGGCCGAGTATCATTGGCGATACTTGCCAAATTCGTCGTGCATCACTGGGGATACTCACCGAATTCGATGAGTATCCCAGCGATACTCGCCGAATTCGCCAAGTATCACTGGCGATACTCGCCGAATTCGACGGGTATCCCAGTAGATACTCGCCGAGTGTGTCGAGTCGTATGTCGACCACTCTGGAATCCTGTCTAAGGCATATTCGGCGTATATCGCTATCATATTCGGCGAGTATCATATTAGATACTCGACGAATCTCGACGAAAAAGACTTGTCGATTTTTTCTCTGGTTTGGAAATTGTCGACCATGCGCAGTAAAAGCTAGGGTTTGTTTTTGGAACCTTTTAAAGTCGTTTGTTTTCAAATCTCTCTCTGTATATACCAAGGGTGATTTCGAAATAAATACGAATCCTAAACTGAAAGATATTGTACCTAATCACCTAGAGGGGGAGGGGTGAATAGGTGACTTAAATCTTTTTAACTTTTTAGGTAGAATTCAGAGTTTATCACAGAATTATAATTACTTTAACACAGCAATTAACCAGCAATCACAGCAATCAATCCAGCACACAGTGAACACACAAATTTATAGTGGTTCCCCAAGATTTGGGTACATCCACTTTCCCCCTTCGCCTATCTAGCAGTGTACTAGATTCGGCCAAACTTCTCCACTATCTCAGATCCTCAGATCTTACACTCAGAACCCCAACACAGGTTCCTACAGCTCAGGGGCAAGGCCCTACAACTCAGTCTTCTCCAAAGACCTACACTCAGCTTCTTCACAAAGTCTACACTCAGCCACAATAGGCCTACACTCAGCCACAATAGGCCTACACTCAGAGATACAGATCTCCTACACTCAGGCACACAGGCCCTACACTCAGCCTTTATAATTACAGGTTTACAAACTCAGATCCCTAAGGATCCTACAAGAGAATATGAATACAAAAATGTAAACTCTACAACTCAGAGAAAAGAGAGAAGAGTTGTGAGTTTCTTGATGAGTTCTTGGAAGAACTCAACTGAGATCAAACTGACTTGGCTTTCTTCAAAGCTTCTTGAATGTAGAACACAATAAGATTGATCTCCTCTGTAGTTGATCCTTGATCTCTGCTACTTAAGATTCAGAACAAAATCTAAACCCTTCTTCTCAGCCGTGTTCCAACGGCTGACTTCTTGGATGGAGCTCTCTCTCTCCACTACTTAGATCTTCACTTGATTCTTCAATGAATAGCTAGACCTTCTTTTTTTTACTTCAACTCTTCTTATGTAGACAGTATAAGACTATATATAGGCCTTCTTCATGGTAACCGGCTAGTCCGGTTCATAACTGATTTCTAACAACTCTGACAGGTGCAGTAGACCAGCTGGAATGGAAGCTGTCAAGTCATCCAGTCAGTTCTTGAAAATTCTGTAACTGTCTAAAGGTGTCGAGACTGTCTGTCTTTAAGTGTCGACACTTATAGACTAAGTGTCGACACAAGTTGACTGAGTGTCGACACTAGCCTTCAAGGTATCGACACACCTCCTTGTGTTGTAGAATTCACTTCTTGACACAGCTTCTTCATCATGTGTCGACACTGATATTGAGTGTCGACACAACACTTTGTTCTTCAGCACTTTGTTGAAATATTCTAAGTGTTGACACAACTACTTTGTGTCGACACATGTTCATGTGTTGAACTTGTTTAGTGTCGACACATATTCTTGGTGTCGACACATGCCTTCTGTGTTGATACTTGCTGAGTGTCGACACTGCTCCTTGTGTCGACACATTCTTCTTCTGTTGAGACTCTGGCTGAGTGTCGACACTTCTCCATAGTGTCGACACTTGTACTTAGAATTTAGTTGAACTTTGCTAAGTGTCGACACAGCTCCTTGTGTCGACACTTTCTTCAAGTGTTGAGTCTTCTGCTGAGTGTCGACACATTCTTTCTTGTGTCGACACTTTCTTCAAGTGTTGAGTCTTCTACTGAGTGTCGACACATTCTTTATTATGTCGACACTTGTACTTAGACTCTGCTGACTTTTGCTGAGTGTCGACACAGCCTCCAAGTGTCGACACTTTCTGATGTAGACACAGTTTCACTGGGTGTCGACACAACTGCTATGTGTCGACACTGCTTCACTGGACTTTTCTTCATTGAGTGTCGACACAGCTCCTTGTGTCGACACTTTCTGTCTGGTGTCGACTCTACATCCCTAGTGTTGACACAAGTACTCCAAGTGTCGACACTGCTTGCCTGGGTGTAGACACAAGTCTTCTTAAGTGTCGACACTTTGCACCTGGGTGTCGACACATGGACTTGGAAACTTTTTCATCTTTCCTGCAAATACTTAACCTGCACAAGACAACTCAAAATACATCAAATATATTTTGATGTATATCATTGAGTAGGGTGAGGCTTCTTCAAATCAGGTACATTAGAACCAATGTACCCAACAATCTCCCCCTATTTGGAGAAGTCATAACCCTTAGTCAATGATATACACCATACAGAATAAAATCATAGCATGATGTAAAGCAGGATTATATATTCAGGGAAAACATAAACATGTATTAATCAAAACATGTAAACATATATATCATCTCAGAACAAATATGAAATAGATTTATAACACATCACATTGTTCTAACACTTTGTCATATTCATCATTCAAAAATTTACAGAGTGTTTTAAAATCAACATATTACAACTGTAAACTTAAGATAAATCTATTCTAATTCCGATCAGCTTCCTTAATCACAATTCTTTTTCCTGATTGTACTTTGTCTTGAATAGGGGCTTCAGTAACTTCAGTATCAGTAGGCTTCTTGCCTTTCAGATCCTTTTTCTTTTGCTCTTCAGCTTTAATCTTTTGCCTCTCAAAGTAGTGATAAGGCTTGGGAAAGTACTTGCTAGGCTCCTGGGCAGTAGGAGATAGCTTTCCCATCTTGGCCTTTCTCCTATATTGCATTATAGCTTCTTGCCTTGATTCATGCTTTCTCCACTCCATTTCAGAAAACCATTTGTTTCTATCTTGAATATTATCTTTTGCAGCTTTCCATGCAGTTAAGATAATGTTTCTGGAAGTGGGGCTCCACTGCTCAAAGTCTGGTCTTTGATCAGCTTGCTCTCTGAACCTCTTTTTAGACAGTCTGGCTTCTTGTTCATCTTGTTCCTTCAGTATAGCTTCCTGTAAAGCCTCAGATACTAGCTGAACCACCTTCTCTATGATGACATTTTGCTGACCCTCAGGTGGGCTATACATAGACTGTATATCAGCTTGGACCATATCAAAATCTGCAGGAGGGTAGATTACTTGAGCCACTTCTGGTTGCACCCCTCCTAGATATGCAGGATGTATCCCAGATTCTGTAACATTGTCATCATCACATAAAGGAGGATATCCAAGAGTAGCTCTGATAGAATTAGAAATCCACTTGGCATGATCAGAGCTGGCTTTGACTAACACCCTCTCCCCCTTTATGACTTCTCTTTCCATGTGATCTCTTAGATCATCCTTTTGAAATCTTATTTGTGCATTAAGATAGTTGACTCCATCCTTGTAGAAAGGTTTTAACCTTTGGAGTTTTTCTGAGATCAGTTTCTGAGAATCTTGAATAGCAGATGTAACAGCAGTGATGCTCTCTTTTAAGGCTTTATCAAACTCTGCCATAGCAGTAGCATTAGAAGTTGTCAGTCCAGTAGCTATGTTCTTCATCTCAGTGACAATTGCATTGTGTGAAGCAGTCAAATTGTCATTCATTCTGATCTGGTTCTCAAGAACATATCCTTGCTTCAGTGCAATGTCATCTACTTGAGCTTTTATTTTCTCTTGATGAGTTGCTAAGTATACCACTGCATTCCCTCCCTTGTGGAAGCAGTCAGTCATTTCCTTTTTATTTAGATTCATTTCAAATCTTATGGACTTAATGTCCTGGGCCATGTCAAACTGAAAAGACTTGTGCCCCTCATCCACATATGTTTCAATGGCTTTCCTGTGCTCATCAAGCTTTATCTACATAGAAACCATAAGAGCACTGTAATCTACAGTTGGTGCTGGTTGAGATATAGGCTGTGGAGCATAGTTTGCAAGGCCTTCTTATAATTCTAGCTCCTCCTCTTGAATACTTTAAACTTCCTTTTCTTAGCTCTTGCTGCCTCCTCATCTTCAGAAGCTGAGGTGCTTGCTATGTCTACTCTCTCCATAGGTAGCTCTTCAATAGCTTTTTGCTTCTCTGGCTCTTGCCTTGCTGTTTCTTCTTGAATTTGCACTTGCTCCCCCTCAACTGGAGCATTCTCCCCCTCAACAGCAGTACTTTCCTTTTCAAGGTCTTCTTGATCCAGATTAAGGAATAGATCTTCCATGGTAAATTCTTGTGGAGAATGGGCTGGAGAAACTCTTGGCTCATCTACCACTGGATCGGATACTACTTGAACTGTAACAGATGTGTCCTCCATGACAACATCTGGGAGTTGGCTATCAATCTGAGTTTGCTGATTAACATTATTTAAGGAATCAGACAAAACAGTATCCTTTATAAGGAAATCTAAAGCATTAAGCTCAGTGATTACCTCAAGAATTGTGTTTGTAGCTCTTTCACTTTCAAGAGGAGTTGGCTCTTCCACCACTAGAGGCTCCCCCTAGATTTGATCCTGGTGTATGGGGCTAGCTGGTGGTAGCTCCCCCTGCCTTTCTGCAGCATCTTGTTGAGCTGGATACTTCCCAGCATTTCCTTCTACATCCTCATCAGGAGTAAAGACAACTTGCTCTTCACTACCAGAGCTGCTAGAGGAATCCTGAGCCACTGGGGCAGGCTTCTTCTTCTTCTTTTGTGGTTTTTCTTTCTCAGGAGTAGGCATCTCCTTAGTTAAAACTCTGTCCCACCTAGAGAATATCCTCATGTCCATCTTCCTCATATGGTTGATTTTAGATCCTGCAGCTTGACTCATAACTTCTGGTATACTACCAGCCAAGTATAGACTAATTATCCTACCCAAATTGGGTTTCTTCATACTCTCTTTAATCTTCTCAAAGACAACAACAAACCAATCTGTGTTCACTGTGAAGATTATCCTTGTCATAAGATTAAACATATGGGCAGAGACCCTGTCATGCCCTCCAGGCTTACTTAAGATCACTTTTCCAACAATTTCAGATAGAAACTTCCAGTGGCTGTTCATGCCTTTCCTATTGAAAACTGATCCAATTTTCATCTTTGGATCCAGACCACACCATGTCAATGCTTCTCTGGTCTTAGAAACAGTTACTTCATCCTCTTCTTTTGTCCTAGGTAGATTTAGGACGTTTCTTAAACTTTTAGGTGATACCTTCACCTTTTCACCATGAACTCTAGACTTGATCTTGAATCCAGATTCATCTACTTTAGCTCCATTCAGGAATTCTAAGACTTCTTTCTTCCAGATTTTAGTCGGCTCAGAAACAAGGAATTCTAACCCTGAGTCTGCAACTAGGGTTACCACTTTATTGGTCTCCTGATCTGCATCCTCAAACGCATGTCGCACCAGTTCGTAGCCTTCTTTGACGTTCTCCTCGAGCTTTGGCGCCATTAGGGTTTGAAGAATTTGACTGGAGAGAAGAGAGGTGTCGACACACTAGTTTGGTCTCGAAACTTTAGTGAGCGTGTCGACAGACAATGGAGAAATTCTATTTATACCTTTCTAGGTTTGAAGATGAAAGGGCGGGTCAGCTAACTCAAATTGTGTCCACACTGAAGAAAAGTGTCGACACTGACTTATAATGTCTCGACACCTATGTGTCGACACAAGTTTAGTCAACAGATATATGTGTCGACACTTGTTTATGTGTCGACACCACTCAACTCGGCACTTAGTCGAGACTTTACTTAGATAATTCTGAGTAAAGCCTAAGTGTCGACACCACCTTGGATGTGTCGACACCTACTTGTTATGTGTCGACACAAATTTTCTGAAGTGTCGACACCAACTTCCTAGATGTGTCGACACCTTTTCACTGAAGTGTCGACACCACTTTTCTGTGTCGACACAGATATCTCTGTGTGTCGACACCATTTTACTTAGCCATTTCTATAAACTTATTCTAAGTTTATCATACCTAGTTCAATTTTAAACCTATTGAACTTTGTTTCTTCTAGGGGCTTAGTATACATATCAGCTAGTTTATTATCTGTTTTAACATATTCCAGTAAAATATCTTCTTTTTCTACATGTTCCCTAAGAAAATGATATTTTATTTCAATATGTTTTGTTCTACTATGGGAAACAGGATTGTTTGCAATTGATATAGCACTAGTAGAATCACAAAAGAGTGGTGTTCTACTTACCTGAATTCCATAATCCACAAGCTGATGTTGTATCCATAGAAGTTGAGCACAGCAACTTCCAGCAGCCACATATTCTGATTCTGTAGTGGAGATAGCCACACTTGTTTGCTTTTTGCTACTCCATGAAATCAGTCTTCCACCTAGGAAATGACAGGTTCCAGTTGTACTTTTTCTGTCTTCTTTGCATCCTGTAAAATCTGCATCTGAATACCCTGTTAGTTCAAAGTCTCCATTCCTAGGGTACCAAAGGCCTAGATAAGGAGTTCCCTTTAGATATCTCAGTATCCTTTTGACTGCTGTCAAATGAGACTCTTTAGGGCATGCTTGGTACCTAGCACAGACACATGTAGCATACATGATATCCGTTCTACTTGCAGTCAAATATAGAAGGGAGCCAACTATCCCTCTATACAAAGTCTCATCTACAGGTTTCCCTGCATCATCTTTGCTAAGAGATATACTTGACCCCATAGGAGTCTTCATGGTACTGGATGAATCCATACCATACTTCCTTATGAGTTCTAGGGTGAACTTAGACTGGCATATTGATAATCCATTCTCAGCCTGTCTAACTTGGAGACCCAAGAAGAACTTAAGTTCCCCCATACTACTCATTTCAAATTGTCCTTGCATTAGTTTTGCAAACTTTTTGCAAAGACTACTTTCAGTAGACCTAAATATTATGTCATCTACATATATTTAGACTAGTATTACTTTGCCTCTGGATTCCCTAAGGAATAGAGTCTTGTCTATTTTCCCCCCTTGTGAACTTATTCTCAATGAGGAAACTAGACAGGGTTTCATACCAAGCCCTAGGGGCTTGCTTTAACCCATATAAAGCATTCCTAAGTCTATAGACATGATTAGGTTGAGTTGAATCAACAAAACCTGATGGCTGTTCCACGTAGACTTCCTCCTTTAGATTACCATTCAAAAAGGCTGACTTAACATCCATTTGGTAAACTTTAAATCCTTGAAAGGTTGCATAGGCCAGGAACATCCTTCTGGCTTCCAGTCTAGCTACTGGAGCAAAGGTTTGATCAAAGTCAATACCTTCTTCCTGCCTATACCCTTTAGCAACCAATCTTGCTTTGTTCTTAATGATGACTCCATGTTCATCCATCTTGTTCCTAAATATCCACTTGGTCCCAATTATGTTGTGGTCTTTAGGTTTAGGAACAAGTTCCCAGACCTTGCACCTCTTGAACTGATTCAGCTCTTCTTGCATTGCCTCAATCCAATGAGGGTCTAGGATGGCTTCTTCAAACTTCTTTGGCTCTACTTGGGATAGAAAACTGGAGTAGAGTGCTGCACTCAGATTTCTGCTCCTTGTTTGTACCCCTTGTCTTAGATCACCAATGATTTGTTCTGGTGGATGATCTCTTAGATGCCTATTAGCTGGAGGCATCCTGGCTTCAGGTTGAACTTCTTCAGTTCCTTCATCTTGCTGCACTCCTTGGATTTCTTCTTCATTAGGTACATGTAGTACTCCCCCTGGACAACAGCCACTATCTTCTACTTGCTGTCTTGCAGTAGGTTCTTCTTCTATAGTGAGCTTGTTCATCTTCTTTGTTATACCTGTGGAGCTGCATATACTACTAGTCAACTCATTGTTAATAAGTCTAGTTTCATCAAATACTACATGTACAGACTCTTCTACAACTTGTGTAGACAAGTTATAAACTATATAAACCTTAATATTATTGCTGTACCCAACAAAGATCCCCTCTTGGGACTTGGCAGCAAACTTAGTTAAGTAAGACTTTCTATTGTTAAGTATAAAGCACTTACAACCAAAGATCCTGAAATAGGATAAGTTTGGTTTTCTGTCTTTCACAATCTCATAGGGAGTCTTATTGTGCCTTTTAGTAATGGTAGCCCTATTAATTACATGGCAAGCAGTATTAACTGCCTCAGCCCAGAAATATTCTGGTAGTGATGTATCAATTAATAGGGTTCTACCAGCATCAATCAAGGTTCTATTTTTCCTCTCAGCAATGCCATTTTGCTGGGGTGTTCTTGGTGAAGAAAACTCTTCAAATATCCCAAATTCTTCACATAGTTTTGTCATACTATCAGACTGAAATTCAGTACCATGGTAACTTCTTATTTTGACCACTGTACTATCTAGTTCATTCTGAATTTGTTTGATAAAGCTATTGAAGACACTAGGTGTTTCAGATTTCTATCTAAGGAAGAACACCCAGGAAAACCTTGAGTAGTAATCTACAACTACAAAGGTATAGACCTTCCTACCTAGGCTGTGAACTGGCATAGGACCAAAGAGATCCATATGCAAGAGGTATAAGTACCTCACAACATCTAATTTCAATGCTACTAAAGGTGGATCTAGTCTGGTTGCCCTTTTGACAAGCTGAACATATTTCATCTTTAATACACTAAACTTGAGGACCATTCCTCACTAACTCTTTGCTAAAGAGTTGGCCTATTGTCTTGTAGTTAAGATGGGCTAGCCTCTTGTGCCATTTGACACAATGAGAGACTGTCTCATCAGCTACAAGACACACTGGAGAACCATTGTTCTCAACCATAATGTCTAGGCAGTAGACATTCCTTTTTCTATAACCAGTCAAAATGATCTCTTGATCATTTGACCTCCTGATATGACAACCATCTTTGATAAATGAGATGTCATATCCTACATCACTCAAATGACTTATACTAATAAGGTTATGTTTCAAACCTTTGACATAAGCCACTTGAGTAATAGTTATATCGGAGCTAGAAATGTTACCAAAACCCTTGATGATCCATTTTATAGGTGTGTAGTCCTTTAGCAATCCCCTTGTTCCAGTCATATGTCTGGAACATCCACTATTAAAGTACTATATTGGGGCATGACCACTTGGACTCACCTACAAAATAGATTAGTGAACCTTAGAACCCAAAGAATTCTTGGGTCCTTGGTACTGGTTAGTTTGCTTGCTAACAAAGCTACCTGCAGGTTTTCCAACAGGCGGTTTGCTACTCACTTTGGCACTTGCATTGTGCCAACAGTCCATGGCAAAGTGGCCTACCTTGCCACAGCACCAACACTCAAACCTATTGTACCTTTGCTTAGGTACATTCTTAGCTGTTTAATCTACAGCTGACTTGTTGAGAGCTGGGGATTTTCCCTTGGACTTGGACTGAACAGTCCTAGCTGGTTTAGTAAACCCCGGTCCATCTTTACCTTTTTGATGAACAAATTCATCAATTAAGGGTAGAACTGACTTTGGTTTAGAAAACCTAGCAACCAAATCTCTCTCCTTCTGAAGACTAATCTCCAGACTTTTGATTTGATCATTCTTAAATGATATAGTCCCCATCTGAATCACAGTTATGTGTTTCAGTCTGGCTATTTCATTTAGCTTTTGATCAATCATCTTCTAATAATCAGTTGCAGCCATTTTGAGACTTGCAATCTCCTTAGCTTGACTCTTGGCCAAGGATTTGCATTTCTTAAATGCTTGCAACAGAACTCTATATTCATCAATCAATTGATGAATATCCTCTTCAGACTCAGATGCACTCTCATCACTTGATGATGATGAATCTGATTCTGAACTAGCACAAGAAAATTGAACTTAAAGAACAATTTTGTACCTTACTAGGTCCAGGCTGCTCCTGCATTTTGTTACTTTTTGTCAATGCCATCAGTCCTTGGCACTGACTATCCTCTTGTTCATATATAGAGTTCATGATCTGGATGAACTCTTCTTCCTCTTCCTCAGCAAACAGTCCTATGTATGCTTCAGCCTCTGACTCAGTTTCTGATGAAGATATGTTTGACAGGCTCTTATCCTTTTTAACAACAAAAGATCTTTCTTTCTTGCACTTGAATTGAGTCTTTTTCTTATCATTAGACTCCTTTCTTTTCTCTGGACAGTCTGCAATAACATGTCCTTGTCTATTACAGCAATAGCAAACAATTTTTGATAGTGTTGCTTTGCTAGACTTGGCCTTTTCCTGTCTTTCTTGGATGACTTTTTGTTCTGATAATAGTCTTCTTTACCCTGTGAAGTAGATGGCTTTGTCCTCCACTATTTCTTCTTTAAGAACTTTTGAAGTAGATGACTTTCTGCTTGCTGACTCATCTGACTCAGTTTCAGCTACTTTAGGAGGTGGAGTTGGTGACTTACTTCTGTATTTTCTGGGGACTTCTGTTTTAAATGCCACTGTCCTTTCTTTATGTTCACTTCTTGTAGATTTCTCCTCTTCTTTTCTCACCTTCAACTGCATCTCATAGGATAGCAGTTTTCCAAACAAAGTTGGAGGAGGAATTTCTGCTAACTTTGTCATTTCCCTAATGACATAGATCTTGGTGTCCCAATCTTTTGTAAGGGACCTTAAGAACTTATCATTAAGCTCATAGTTACTGAACTCTCTTCTATAGGACATTAGCTCATTCACAATCCTATAGAACTTCTTATAGCATTCAGTTATGCTATCAGCCCTACCTTGCCTGAAGGTTTCATATTCTTGGTTTAATAGGGACTTTTTGTCCTTCCTCACTTCTTCAGAACCCTCCATATACACAATAAGAGTATCCCACATCTCCTTAGATGTCTTACAGTGTATTAAATTCTGAAAGGTAACATCATCTATAGCACTCACAATGATATTCTGAGCCCTCTTATCCATTGTGGCTAGAACTATTTCATCCTTTGTCATTTCAGAGAAATCCTTAGGTGTTCTCTGATTTGCATCCAGGACTGAAACCTTCATGGGCACATATGGCCCTTCCTTCACTGTGATATATATTCTAGGGTCTGAGGCTTCCATAAACATTCTCACCCTTTCCTTCCAGATGCCAAAGATCTCTTTTCTACATATGGGCAGCTTCATGGATCCCAACTCCTTATGATTCTCAGTGGAACCCATGGTTCTTGATTTTCTTGATTGTGCAATTTACTTAGACTGAATCTGCCAACAGGATCTACTCAGACTGTTAAGTTCTTTTTTGAGTAACCTCGCTTTGATACCACTTGAAAGATATTGTACCTAGTCACCTAGAGGGGGGGGGGTGAATAGGTGACTTAAATCCTTTAAACTTTTTAGGCAGAATTCAGAGTTTATCACAGAATTATAAGTACTTTAACACAGCAATTAACCAGCAATCACAACAATCAATCCAGCACACAGTGAACACACAAATTTATAGTGGTTCCCCAAGATTTGGGTACATCCACTTTCCCCCTTCGCCTTCTAGCAGTGTAATAAATTCGGCCAAACTTCTCCACTATCTCAGATCCTCAGATCTTACAATCAGAACCACAACACAGCTTCCTACAGCTCAGGCCCAAGGCCCTACAACTCAGTCTTCTCCAAAGACCTACACTCAGCTTCTTCACAAAGCCTACACTCAGCCACAACAGGCCTACACTCAGCCACAACAGGCCTACACTCAGAGATACAGATCTCCTACACTCAGGCACACAAGCCCTACACTTAGCCTTTATAATTACAGGCTTACAAACTCAGATCCCTAAGGATCCTACAAGAAAATATGAATACAAAAATGTAAACTCTACAACTCAGAGAAAAGAGAGAAGAGTTGTGAGTTTCTTGATAAGTTCTTGGAAGAACTCAGCTGAGATCAAACTGACTTGGCTTTCTTCAAAGCTTCTTCAATGTAGAACACAATAAGATTGATCTCCTCTGCAGTTGATCCTTGATATCTGCTACTTAAGATTCAGAACAAAATCTGAACCCTTCTTCTCAGCCTGGTTCCAACGGCTAACTTCTTGGATGGAGCTCTCTCTCTCCACTACTTAGATCTTCACTTAATTCTTCAACGAATAGTTAGACCTTATTTTTTTTACTTCAACTCTTCTTCTGTAGACAGTATAAGCCTATATATAGGTCTTCTTCATGG
Source organism: Platanthera guangdongensis (assembly GCA_039583875.1). Taxonomy (NCBI): domain Eukaryota; kingdom Viridiplantae; phylum Streptophyta; class Magnoliopsida; order Asparagales; family Orchidaceae; genus Platanthera; species Platanthera guangdongensis. Next base: position 135,032,460 of record CM077156.1, read on the forward strand.
TAACCGACTGGTCCGATTCATAACTGATTTCTGACAACTCTGACAGGTGCAGTAGACCGGCTGGAATGGCAGCTGTCAAGTCATCCAGTCAGTTCTTGAAAATTCTGTAACTGTCTAAAGGTGTTGAGACTGTCTGTATTTAAGTGTCGACACTTATAGACTAAGTGTCGACACAAGTTGACTGAGTGTCGACACTAGCCTTCAAGGTGTCGACACACCTCCTTGTGTTGTAGAATTCACTTCTCGACACAACTTCTTCATCATGTGTCGACACTGATATTGAGTGTCGACACAACACTTTGTTCTTCAGCACTTTGTTGAAATCTTCTAAGTGTCGACACAACTACTTTGTGTCGACACATCTTCATGTGTTGAACTTGTTCAGTGTCGACACATATGTTTGGTGTCGACACATGCCTTCTGTGTTGATACTTGCTGAGTGTCGACACTGCTCCTGTCTCGACACATTCTTCTTCTCTTGAGACTCTGGCTGAGTGTCGACACTTCTCCTTAGTGTCGACACTTGTACTTAGAATTTAGTTGAACTTTGCTAAGTGTCGACACAGCTCCTTGTGTCGACACTTTCTTCAAGTGTTGAGTCTTCTGCTGAGTGTCGACACATTCTTTCTTGTGTCGACACTTTCTTCAAATGTTGAGTCTTTTGCTAGTGTCGACACATTCTTTATTATGTCGACACTTGTACTTAGACTCTGCTGACTTTTGCTGAGTGTCGACACAGCCTCCAAGTGTCGACACTTTCTGATGTAGACACAATTTCACTGGGTGTCGACACAACTGCTAAGTGTCGACACTGCTTCACTGGACTTTTATTCATTGAGTGTCGACACAGCTCCTTGTGTCGACACTTTCTGTCTGGTGTCGACTCTGTATCCCTGGTGTCAACACAAGTACTCCAAGTGTCGACAATGCATGCCTGGGTGTCGACACAAGTCTTCTTAAGTGTCGACACTTTGCTCCTGGGTGTCGACACATGGACTTGGAAACTTTTTCATCTTTCCTGCAAATACATAGCCTGCACAAGACAACTCAAAATACATCAAATACATTTTGATGTATATCATTGAGTAGGGTGAGGCTTCTTCAAATCAGGTACATTAGAACCAATGTACCCAACATAAACCTAATTGCTTATTTGAATTTCAGGATCTTCCCGAAACAGATCCCGTCGGCCGTGCATACGTGTTTCGCGAAATCCTTCTGATCGGCCGCGACATTGAGCAATCTTCTTCTTCAACGACTTCTTTGACTGGATCGTCTCTTCTCTCAAGATATATTCTACTCCAATCCAAGTTGGTTGAAGATCCAAGGTTCAAGATTCAAGATCCAAAGATTTCAAGTTTTCGATTTCTCCAAGATTCAAGTTCAACCTTTCAAGAACGTTGGATCGAGACTTATAATTGTGTGTAATTTTGTAATATCATTTTAAATATTCTAGGAGAATTTTCTCTGAGATTTGTAGATTTGTTTGTGGATCGAGAGAGTATATCTGGTTATGGATCAAGGTTGTCGATCCGGTTTGTAGATCGAGTTGTAGGAGAGTTTGTTCTCAGAGTTGTAGGAGTGTCGTCTCCGAGGTGTAGGAGTTACGACTCTGAGGTGTAAGATTTGACAAAATCTGAGTTTGGTGAAGTAGCCGAATTTGTCCTTCGTGGGAAATAGGTGAGGCAGGAGAGTGGACATACCCAACTCGGGGTACCACTATAAAATCTCTGCATTTGTGTGCTTGTTATTTAAGATAATTTTTATTTCGCAAAAAGACGCGAACGTCACCAATTAACCCCCCCCCCCCCCCATTAGGTGATTTAGGTAAACGCTAAATACTTTCAAGGATTGTGCCAGCAATCTAAGGCAAAATGACCCACTTTCCCACAACACCAAAACTCATGAATGTTATATCTTCTTTTCTGAGCAGGTCCTGCAATTGAGTTAATTGCTGACTGTACAGAAGGAAGAGCTGTAGCAACCTTCTCTAAGTTCCTTTTAGCAAGGATCTGATTGAAGATGAGTCTTTTAGCAGACTATCTTGGCTTGCTCTGAATGCCATTTACAACGGTCTTCTTTGCAGATGACCTGTTGTTTATTTCATCAGAGATAGCTAGACCTAGCCTACTGATTGACTTTCCCTTGATTTGGGTCTTTAGTGGAAGGCCTTGAGAGTTGGCCACTGCCACATTTCTGAGAGTAGGGGCTGGGGTACCAAAGATAAATTGTCCATGATGGGCCATTTGAATTTCCTCATATGGAGCCTTGAAGGCACCATTCCCCTACTATTTCTTCCACCATAGTTGTGAACAAATTTGTTCACACTAGAGGATCTAACATTCATACCGTGACCATAGGTGCTTTTGTGGTCATACATATTTGAAGGTAACAGAACTTTCCTAAAAGGAATGGGAGGGTTGGATGCTAGAGCCTGAACTAGAACTTTGCAAATCCATTTGGAAGGGGTAACTCTTGTGCTTCCCTTGAATCCCAGCCCCTTCTTACCCTTTTGAGAGGAGGAGTCTATCAAGGGCAACACAGTACTGGGCTTAGAGTAACTAGCCACTATACTTTTCTCCCTTTTGAGTTTCTCTTCAAGATCCCTAATGAGATTATTCTTTAATCTGATGGTGGCAATTTGGATGAGGGAAATTTTTTTTCAGTTGGCTGAATTCCCTAGCCTTCTGATCTAGCAGTGTTGTTGTCTCAGCCTACTGGGAAGCATCTAGTTGAAGCGATATGATCTCCTTAGCTTGCTTCTTAGCCATCTTCTTGCTTCTTTTGAAAGAAACCAGGAGGGCATTATACTTGTCAATCAATTGATTGACATATTCTTTAGATTCTAACCCATCTTCATCACTGGATGAAGATGCCTCAAAATTTGGACTAGTCTCATAATCTGAGTCAGAAGATGAGATGGATAGAGAGTGTACCTTTGCTGGACCAGGCTGATCCTAGCTAGATCATTCATCTAACATGGCCATCTGCCCATAACAGATGAGGGCGTCTTCTTCTCCATCATCCACCTCTGAGTAACAATATGAATATGATAGAGGGGCCCTGATCCCTATCTTACCAGCAGGATATTCTTCAGCTACAGCTTCAGTAGGTTTTCCAACTCCTTCTTCAGTAGCAACCAGCCTTATGTAGTCTTCTTCTTCTTCAGATTCAAAAGATGCTGAGTTATACTGACTCCAGCTCTTCTCCTTTTTTGCAATGAAGGGCTTCTCGTTCTTGCCCTTGTGCTAGTGTACCTTTTTATCATCACCCTCTCTTCTCTTCACTAGGCAGGAAGCAATTACATGCACTGGCTTGTTGCAACAATAGCAGATAACTTTAGAGGAAACGTGTTTACTAGTTTTAGAATCATACATGTCTCCCTTGGAGTGATTCTTCCTATGATGAGAAGAGGAGGAAGGTTTGCTTCTCCACTGCTTCTTCTTCATCAGCTTCTAGAGCTACCTGGAGAAGGCATCAAAGTCTTCATCTTACAAGTTGTTGTCACATGAGCTTGGCCATGTGCTATCTGAATTAGTGGGCCTTCTTGGAAGAGAGGGAATCCTCTCCTTGCTTTTCCTGGCGCTGTCTGCTCTGAAGGACAAATACTTTTCCTTGGCCTGGGATTTGCTGATGGTCTCCTCTTTTCTGGCAGCCAGCTGTATCTCATAAGAGAGCAGCTTTCCAAACAGTGTATGAGGTGGAGTATCAGCTAGCTTTGCCACCTCACTGATGGTATAGATCTTTGTATCTCAATCTCTAGTTAGAGTCCTGAGAAACTTATCATTCAGCTCATAATAGCTGAAGACCCTCCCATAGGTCCTCAGCTCATTCACTATTCAGAAAAATCTTTCATAGCAAATAGCTATGCTCTCTCCCTTGGACTGTCTGAAATCCTTATACTCCTGGTTGAGCATGGATTTCCTATCATCTCTGACCTCTTCAGCTCCCTCAATGTAGACCACCAAAGTGTCCTACATCTCCTTGGAAGTCTGGCAGTGAACCAAATTCTGAAAGGTTGAGTCATCTATGACACTGACAATGATGTTCTGTGCCCTCTTATCCAAGGTTGCCAAGATGACTTCATCCTTAGTCATCTCTGAATATTTCTCTAGTGTCTGGATTGTTACATCTAGAACTGAGACCTTCATAGGGATGAAATGTCCCTCTTTGACTATAATAAAAATCCTTGGGTTAGATGCTTCCCTGAAAATCCTGACCCTCTCCTTCCAGATTCCAAAGCTCTCCTTCCTATAGATATGAAGCCTCATGGAACCTAGCTCCATATGGTTCTCTCCTGAACCCATAAGTATTCTTCTTTTGACTACCCTTTGAGATCTACTCAGACTGTTAAGTCCTCTTTGAGCAACATCCCTATGATCACTTGAAAGTCTTTAGTTTCAAGGACAGCTAAACACCTAGAGGGGGTGAATAGGTTTTTTAGTCTTTTATGACTATCTTTAACTTAGTGTGTTGTGAGTTAGCTAGGTTAGCTTACTTTCAAGACAATCTACAAAAGCACACACAATATTTATAGTGTTTCCCTAGATTATGGGTACGTCCACTGTCCCTCCCACCTTTCTAACAGTTTGTTAGACAAGGAACTTCTCCAAAACTCGGCTCTCAAGAGCTTATAACACAGATCCCACATGATCTCTTAGTATCCTCCAAGACCTACAACTCATGCACAAAGCCATATCTTAGAGCAAGCTTGCTCCTACAACTCAGTGATTAAAAGATCACATACCTCAGACTTGAACAGAAGTCCTATAGCTCAGGCTATGGATGATAGCCCTACAACTCATAGAGGATGACTCTCCTACAGCTCAGGCACAAGGTCGTACCTCAGATCCAAAGCTGGATCCTACAACTCAGGCACACATGCCCTATCTCAGAGAGAATGACTCTCCTACCTCAGACATAAAGCACTACCTTATGCACACAGGGCCTACACTCAGATACACACAGGGATCCTACCTTAGATCAACACGTGATCATACACTCAGCCTTTATTAATCAGGACTATAACTCAGATCCAAAAGTATCCTATAGAAATGAAAGGGATTTGTTGGTGTTGTTTTGACACCAGATAAATTTCTCTATGCCTGCCTTCCTGAGCTGAGATAACTCAGCCCTTCTTCTCAGCAATAAGAAAACTGATCTTCAATAAACTGCAGCTTGTGCTAGAAGAACTCGGAAACAAGTTTCTGATCTTTCTGATGAAGACAGAAGTGTTGATTATTCTTGTATTCTTCAATCAACTAACTTTTCATGCAGAAAACAGATGCTCTGCTTCTTCTTCTCTCTCAGAAACTTCTCTGAACTTGTTGTAGCAGATGAAAATTGCTACATCTTGTAACACCCCAAATTTTTCCAGAGCATTAGCCTCAAGAAGCTATCACACGGTGATAGGTAGCTATCACTCCATGATAGCCTTGTTTCGTCAAATCTATGCATTGAGAGCATTGTGCGCTAGCACGTGGCGTTAGCGAGCTACTACTTGGCGGTAGCTTGGCGTTGAGTGTGCTGAGTGGCTAGTGTTGAGTTGAGGCATTGAATGGTAGTCATTGAGTGAGTTACCACACAGCGTTAGTACTACCGTCACTGTTAATGCAACCTTATTTTTTTGGCAGAGCTCTCGGGAAGCTACCGTCCGGCGTAGGAAGTTATCTCCCGACAATAGTGTGCAGGAGCAGTTTCGTCATTTGGCATTTTAGTCATCTGATTTCTCGTAGGATTTGATCTTATGGCCTAGGACACTCCGTCCAAAGGGCATATATAGGACTGAAACGTTATAAACCTTCATTCTTCTCATTTGGAGTGGAAGTTAGGGTTTGAGTCTTAGAGTTTGGAGGAGGAAGAAGAAGGCATTTCTCCGCCATTGACGAAGCTTCGGGGCTCCGATTGTTGATCCGAAGCCAGATCCATGGAGAGGACTTGAAGATGCGCATTTTCATCCATGCAAGTCAAGGTTTCCATGGCAAGTATGAGGAGTCATAAGGTAAGGACACATATCCTCTCGGTCTTTAGTATGCGTGCGTGATATCCATTCTTTTCTTGATTTCTTTCAAGCATTTAGGCACTAGATCTCTCAAATGAGAGGGGTTTGGGTTTCCATGGTTCAATAGTAACCATCGGGTCGATTGTGTCCGTCCCGGGCATAATATTGCACTAGAAATCCGCTCCGATAGTGGATTAGGCATTGTGGGTGAAGCCGTAGTCGTGACTGTTAGTCCGACTCGGTGATGTTGCATAGAGAACCTTAAGGATTTTGTTAGAAATCCATTACTGGCAAGATGCCGTTTGTGATGATTATCCCCCCCCCCCTTATTTTTGTGTGAGTACGAATGGTTGATTAGGGCGGGAAAGGCTTTTGATTGTGATGTGCTAAGGCGCGACTTTGTCTCTGTGGTCGGGTGGCTAGCCCGTGACGTTGCAAAGTCACATGTGGAGAGTATTCTGACAAAAATGCCTTGCTTTGGACAATCCCGAAAGATACCAACCGGGTCACGCTGGGTCTACTTTGGTGGACTTGGTCCCGATATTTAAGCTAGGCCTGGGTCGTCATGAGTGGGTGGGATCTACCAAGGGTTCTTAACATCGGTTTGTTTGTGTGGCGGAATGATGACGTGAGAAGTCAGAGCTTGCATGCAAGCCTGGGTTTTGAGACCCACAAGCGGGTGGGGCCTAGGAAATAGTTCTGTATGGCAGCTTGAATGTCGTTAGGGGAAATTGGAAGTACCGATGTGGTTGTGGCTTGAATGTCATTAGGGGAAATTGGAAGTACCCATGTGATTATAGCTTTAATGCTGACGGGGAAATTGGAAGTACCCAATTGTCGATGTGTGATGATGTGTTAGATTCATACACTATCGGGTGCCTTGGGTGAAACCCAGGTTTGCATACATGCTGCATTGTAGACCCCTTTTATTATATGCTCAACATAGAAACATGTTTGTTGTATGAGACATCCAAACCAGTTTTACTGCCTTCAATATTCATGTATATTTGTATATGAAATGCTGACCTGCAGGGTGATGGAGTACACCTGGGTCCTCTAGGGACGGGTGGGAGGAGATGTGTTGGTTACACAGTTCAGGTTAGTCTTTGCTGACCAACATTACAACAAAATTTTACAGGGCAAGGATCGCAATTGGGAGCAAGCTCGCCGGCCAAAAAGTCCTAAGCCTCATGAAGTGAACTCTCCTATTTTTACTTACATTTTGCTGAATGCTATGCTCTATGAAATGTAATCCGACGTGCATGTCGAGGTAGCCTAGGAGTGCTTATGCACGTTGACATGTTGTTGTTTCAGTTTTGGACTTATGAATGTTGTAAGGCCTTAAGGCCATTTGGATACTCATGTAGTAGTGGATAACTTCTAGTGTGCCTGTTCGTTTCCACTGTATTTAGTCTGAGTTTTAATTTGGGTAGTTTATATCATCTTATAATGCTTAAGTTGTGGAGTCTGTATGTTATGGGGCCCCGGCCGGACCCATATTATACGGTCATTACAGGGGAAGTGTTACAATTTAGTATTAGATGGAGGATAGTATCCAAGGTAAGGATTCGTGGTCGAATGTCATAATTAGATTATGTTAAGAAGTTATCCACATAGGAGTATCACGGGAATATGAGTGTCCTTGTTTCTAAGTTTTGTGAATAGAAGCAGTTTTAGTTTGTGACCTTCATGTTAGAAGGTGATGCTAAGTTGTGATGCGTGAGACATAGCGGCAGCCAGTTTCCTGGACGCACCCCGTCCATGGAAGAGTTTGGGAATGTTTTCCTAAACAAGTATATTCCTACGTCAACAAGATTAGCTCTTCAAAGGAAAATTTTGCACTTGGTGCAACGAGACAAGACCATAGATGAGTAAATTCATGAGTTTACTTATTTGGGTAATTATGTTGGAACGACCATGGCTGACGATGAGGAGATGGATAACCTCTTCTACTAGGGGTTAAGAGAGAATTTGAGGTAGCCCCTCATAGCTATGAAGAATGTGGGCTTCAACGAGTTAATTGAGGTGGCCAGGACGTTGAAAAGTGACATAGAACGAACCCAACATAGAAACAGACTTGCAATGAAACAAGAAGAAAGAAAGCCTTCTCAATCGCAAGGGAAGTCGGAAGGGAGTAAGTGGAAAAAGAAGCCCCATCCCAACAAGTCTTGGGAGAAGAGTAGTAAGATGTCGGGGGGATCTCGCTTCAAGGGACCACCTTCATGCTATAAGTGTGGCAAGCCAGACCACATACCTCATTTTTGTTCTGAAGGTGGCACTGAGCAAGTTCCAAGGCAGGATCAGTCAGTGCGTTCCATTCTCAGCGTCGCAGAGAAAGGGAAGATGGCAGAGTCGAGCGCTTCATGGTTCCAACCTGTGCAACCAAAGGTGTACAACCTTGGGTAGTAGGAGGCAATTCGATAACCTGATGTGGTGATAGGTATAGGAAAGTTAAGTTTACTTATTTGCTTTAGACTTTCGAGGCTATTATGTGTGTCGACTGTGTTTTAGGCTTCGTACTAGTTTCCGGGTACCCAGCTAGGATATTGTTTGATACGGGAGCTTCGCACTCCCTTTTGGTGGAAAGCTTTATCCGGAGAATTGGTGTTGAGCTTTTTTCGACAAACGCAGAACTTAGGGCGTGCATGCCCAATGGGTCTTTTATGACTACTGGGATGAGAGGGCATATTGGTTGGAGAATAGATGGAGTTGACTTCATGTTGGTATCAGCGGTTCTACCATTAGCCGAGTTCGATGTGAACTTGGCGATGGATTGGCTTGAAGAGCAGCATGCCAGTATTAACCTCCTATCCAAGGTGGTGACCCTAAGAATCGAAGGAAAGGAAGAAGTTAAATTTGAGGGCCTTAGTGGGGTGGCCTGTTCCCTGATCTCGGCCATGCAGATGGTGCGAGCAGTCAACCAGGGAGGAGTAGCTTTCATGACATTGTTAGAAGTTCAACTTTCCAAACTATTAATTGGATAAGTGCTGGTATTGGAATAATTCGAGGACGTGTTTCGCAAGGAGCTTCCAAGAGCGCATCCTCGATGTTAGATTGATTTCTCGTTTGAGTTATTGCAAGAAGATAGGTCGGCGTAACGTACTCATTTTAGGATGTCACCAAAGGAGTTAGCCGAACTCAAGGTACAGTTGTAAGAACTGTTGGAGCAGGGGTATATCAGACCCAGCTCATCTCCTTGGAGCGCGCCAGTGATATTTGTGAAGAAGAAAGATGGCAGTATGCGACTGTGCCTAAACTACCAAGAGTTGAATAAATTGATAGTCAAGAATAAGTATCTGACTCCATGGATAGATGACCTGTTTGACCAGTTGGTAGGGTCAGTGGTGTACTCTAAGTTGGACTTGAATTTCGGATACTACTAGTTACATATTCAAGATGAGGACATACACAGGACAGCATTTGGTACGAGGTATGGTCACTTCGAGTTCTCGGTGATGTGTTCGGGTTGACGAACGCGCCATTGCTATTCATGGATTTGATGAATCGAGTCTTTTATGTGTATTTAGACATATTTATGGTGGTCTTCATCAATGATATTTTGGTGTACTCCAAATCGGAGGCGGAGCATGAGGCTCATCTGAGAGTAGTCTTGCAGACTCTGAGAGAGAACCAGCTATATGCAAAGTTCTCGAAGTGTGAGTTCTGGTTGTATAACGTGGCATTTTTGGGTCATGTGATTAGTGGTGATGGGGTGGCGGTGGATCCAACGAAAGTTTAGGCCATCAGAGATTTTCCAGTTCTGAGCACCATAGTAGAAGTTAAGAGTTTCCTTGGACTAGTCGAGTACTATAAAAGCTTTGTGGAAAACTTTTCGCGGGTAGCTCTGCCCCTCACTACTTTTACTCGTAAGGACCAGAACTTTTTGTGGAAGCAGGAGTGCAATCAGGCATTCGATACCTTGATGGAAAGGCTGATGACAGCTCCAATCCTAAGTCTTCCTAAAGGGACTGAAGGATTTCAAATTTTCAGTGATGCAACAAGTTGCTGTTTGGGTTACTTTTTAGTGGAACATGGCAAGGTGATAGCCTTTGAGTCTAGACAGTTGAAACCTCATGAAAGGAATTCCCCCGTCCATGACTTGGAATTGGCGGTAGTAATTTTGCGTTGAAATTGTGTCAGCACTATTTGTACGGTGCGAAGATAGAGATCTTCACGGACCACAAAAGCTTGAAGTATCTTTTAGGCCAAAAAGATTTGAACATGCGGAAATACAGGTTGGTCGAGTTCCATGGGGACCACGATGTAGTGATTTAGTATACGTCGGGCAAGGCCAGTGTGGTGGCGGATGACTTTAGTATGAAATATTCTGGACAAGGAAATTGGATTAAATCTCATTAGTGGTTGGTGCGGGATTGTGAGTCACTTGGCATTGAGTGTGTAGACAGAAGCGAGTCTAGCACGGCTCGGTTGAACTAGATATAGTTGCAGAATGACTTATCTGAGCGTATCCAGGAAGCGACCAATGTGGATGTGCAGTCCAGCCATTTGTGGTGGAAGATCAAAAAGGCGAGGGTAGTGCCTGGGAGATGATTGATGAGATATTAAGGAAGGACTGAAGCATTTATGTACCGCAGTTCGATAAGCTCCGTGTGGACTTGATGTTTGAGGCTCATTTCACGAAGTACTTGAAAGTAAATCAAGAACAACTAATCACCTAGAGGGGGGTGAATAGGTCCAATTCCAAAAACTTAAGCAACTAATCGATTAATATCATATAAGACCAATCTCATCACAATCAAAACCAGCACAACATAGTACACAGCATTTTATAGTGGTTCCCCAACTGATGGGTACATCCACTTTCCCCCTTCTCCTATCTAGAAGTATACTAGATTCGGCCAAACTTCCTTATATCTTTCACAGATCCTCAGATCTTATTGCTCAGAGCCCAACTGATTCCTACAACTCGGGTACAAGTCTTACCACTCAGATCACCAAGATCCTACAACTCAAGTTCTTCCCAAGAACTCTGCCTTAGAATGACTCCACACTCCTACAGCTCAAGCAATCCTGCCATACCTCAGTATGAATCCACACACCTATAACTCAGGAAACTCCTGCCCTACCTCAGCCTTTATAACATAGGCTTACAATTCAGTCCTTAGCCTTACCACTCAGATTCAGAATGAATCTTACAAAGAAATAGTAATGATGATGAATTACAGACGCCAGAGAAAATTCTTTGTGCCTGTCTACCTGGACTGAGTAGATATTAGCCCTAACTTATTCTTCACAGCAACAAGATGATACATAGATCTTGAAATGATACCCGACTTGTTCTGGAATCAACTAGCAGATGAATCTGCTTCTTCTTCTTCAGGAATATCTCATGATCTGGACTGAGAAGATTTCAGCCCTTCCTTCTTCTTTGATCCAGCAAATTAATCTTCAAATTCTTAATTTCTCGGCTTGGATCGGGAAGATAACTTTAGCTAGGGTACGCCTAGGCTGATTCGTCTCTCTCAGAGGATTACTCTGAACCTGATGGGGTTGATGTTGATTGCTCCAGCAAACTCTGAATCCCTTTAGATTTGATCTTGAGGTTCTTGGCTTCGACAAGAATGGCGAATGAAGACCACGAACTTCGCTTCTAGTTTTTTTAATCAGAAATTAATCCAATTAATTCATTGATCATTCCATTTAAATCTTGATCTCTTCTACTATTTATAATCCTGTCACATTGGTGAGATGATCGACACGTGTCTTAGTTTTAATGGTGGTTAAAGCCTCAGTTATATTAACTTGAGATCCACTATAGACTGACAGCGACGTTAATGTCGATTTGCATCAAATCCGAACTATATTGACTTGTTGACTTTACTGAGTCAGCATCATTCTGGACTTAGCCAAAATCAACTAACTTTTTTGAAATCCTGCGTTCGACGAACTTCAAACTTAGCTCGACGAAATCTAAACTCTGCTTGACGAAATAGTGAAGCTGGGATCGATGAGTTCTCTCAGTTCAGTTCTTCCTTCGGGTGAAGGCTGAGGTCGACGAACTTTGAGCTCAGCTCGGCAAAATCTGAGCTATGGTTGATGATTCTGATAGCTGAGTACTTCTTATAGGTAAAATTTGAGATCGATGATCTCTGAAATCCGGTCGACGAAAGCTAAGCTCAGCTCGACGAATGGTAGACTCAGCGATTTTGGACTTATAAATTTCTTCAGCTTTGCTTGATGGCATTGAGAGCGTTAAGTGAGCTTGCCTCTCTCAACGATTCTGAACTTAGCTAATTTTCTGGATTGTTCACAGTAAGGCTATGACAGGATAACCTTGACTCAACGCTTCTAGCTGTATGGCGTTGAGTGAGTTGAGCTCACTCAACGCTTCTGGACTTGGCCGATTTTCTCAGGAATTGTCTCAGTGATATCAATGCTTTCTTCTCAGCGGTCTCATCTGTCTCAGTACTTTTTGCCTTCGTCAACTTTTGTGGCTGTCTCAGCACTTTCTTCTCAGTGGTCTCAGTTGTCTCATTGCATTTTGCTGAATGGCATTGAGTGAGCTTGCCTCACTCAATGCTTTTGGACTTAGGTAATTTTCCTATCTGCCTTCTCTCAGTGTTATTAGTTGGATGGAGTTGAGTGATCTTGCCTCACTCAACACTTTTGGACTCTGTCATTATCTCTTGAACTAGCTGTCCAATCATTGTGACAAAGACTAACCTGTATGCATGAACTTAACCATACATCGATGTACAGCCCTGTGTTCGCCGAGTGGGCCCGCCAGGCCAGGCGAGCGCACCAAGACACCCTGCTCGCACTAGAACAACATGTGGGTAGGCACCGGGTGGCTATCTCGCTCTCGCCAAAGCCAGATGGGTGAGTTGTGCGAGCTGGCCCCTCCCTCCCCCCCACGCACTCGCTTTGAGTTTGTCGAGTAGAGTTTGGGCTCAGCATTCGTTGAGCAGAGGATGGAGCTCGTCATTCTTCGAATTAATATTCGGGGTTGAGCTCGACGAGCCCAGATCAGCGAGCCCCCTCTGGAGCACCCGTAGCGACAGTCTGTGACCGGCCAGCCCCCTCAGGAGAGAAGGCGAGTCGCGGGAGCCAGGTCGCACCCGCGTCGTGGGGGTATAGAGCAGTGGCATGCCGACCTCCAAATTCTTGGGACCGGCACAGTGGGGCCTAGAGGCAAAATACCTAGATGCCCCTCCCATGGGTGCGAATAGCTTGTTATAATAAGGAAGTTACGCTGTTGGCAGACCTAGTTGGGCTACACATAGTTGTTCAAAATAGCGGAGGTTGGCTATTTGCAGGCCGTTTTCATAAAACTATTAATAGGACACAAGTGGCACCTCAGAAGGCACACTTATCAGTATTCAGATCTTTTTGTGCTTTCTGAGACAGCCTCAGCTCAGCCTTTGGCTAAGGAGGGGAAGCACTCTAAGATCTTCCGGGTGTGTGGTGGGTTCTCCCGACGAGCCCTTAGGTCAGTTCCCATCTATCTGGTTGTTTGGTTTGCAAGAAAGAAGTATGTGTGCGATCACCCCTCCCCAAGGGTGAACTCCACAAGGAACCGAGTTTTTGGTTTCAATATTTTAGTGTGTTGAGCGTGGAGAGTGGTCAGCACAAAAAATCTTTGGCAGGCTCAATGGTAGGAGTAGAAGGACAAGGCTCATAGAGGCCCGACTCGCCACCCTCACCCCCTCTAGCCACGGTGGGGATGTTCGAAGATTTCAGGTAGGAGGTTATCGACCTCATCAATTTCGCACTTGGTGCGCGGGCCGAGTGCTCGACTCCAGCAATCCCAGTCTTGCCCGCCCCAACTCTGGGCGAGGACGCCCCCGGCAGGCGAGATGGGAAGGAGGTCGCCGAGGAAGGAAGGGGATGCGAGCTCCCCGGGCGCGTGCTATTCCCCGGCTCGGAAAAGTGTGGAGGTCAGTTCGGCGACATGGGTGCGCGGGATCCTCCGGCTTGCCCGACAGGGGGAGGCAACCCCTTTAGAGAGCTGGTCTCTTCCGCCCCAGTTCCAGAGGGGTTCAGGGAACCCTAAATGTCTTACTACACCGGGAAGGGAGACCTAGTCTAGCACGTCCAGAGGTTTGAGGACGTGGTCTCGATCCGACAGATGTCAGATGGGTTTAACTGCCGACTCTTCACCATCACCCTCAAGGGGAAGGCGAGGGAGTGGTTTCACCAGCTGCCGACCAGCTCCATTTACTAGTTCGAGGACCTGCACTGGGGGTTCATGTTAAGGTTGACCACCTCCAAGAGGAGGAATAAGGAGTCGGAGACCCTGTTCCACATCAAGCAAGGGTTGAACGAGACCTTAGGGAGCTATGTTGACCGATTCCAGGAGGAGGTCACCCAGGTCTAGGAGATGTCAGGCCATAGCCTGATGATGGCTTTCACCCTTGGGCTGCAACAGGGTTTCTTCATGATGGAGCTGAAGAGAGTGCCCTCTCTCCCTACGAAGAGCTGATGGAGAGGGCGACAAGAGAAGTTAACGGGGAGGCGTCAAATCAGGAGTTTGCCCGGAAGTTGGCTAGGAGGGCCACAGAGGAGTAGAAGGAGCCAAGGGGTGGCAGAGTGTAGGAGGAGAGGAGAGCTGAGTCCCGGCATAGGGAGCAGCGGTAACTGCAGCAGCAGTATCCCAGGTGGGGGTGTCAAAAGCCAGACCGTCGGCTGGGCTGGAGGCCCGAGTGATAGGATCAGGGGACATAAAGAAGTTATCTGGAAAGGGACAACCTCCATGGGGGCCAGGATCAGTTCCATCCCCCAAGTTGGAGGCAGGCCCAGAGACCTCTCCTCCCCGATCAGAATCAGGCTATGGACATATCCATGGTGGAGAGGAGGAGAGAAGCATGGAGGAGGAGGAGAGAAGTCAGGGTGGAGTTGCCTTACTGCGACTTTCACCTGGAAGAGGGGCATGCCACAGCCACATGCCCGGAGTTCCTTAATATGAGAGGAAACAGGGAGCAGTTCCAGCAATAGGGCCGCCAGGAGGTGAGGATCAAGGAAGTCCTGCCTCGGGCGAAGGAGGATTGATGTGAATACCGAGTAGACGTAGGGACCTGGGGAGGGATTGGAGTGATCCACGGGGGGGGGGGGGGGGGGGGGGGGGGGATCGAGGCTTCCCGGAAGGCGAGCGTCCACACTATGTATCGTCGGAGTATTGGCTCTACATCCAAGACCACAGCCCGGAAATAGAAGATCACCTTCTCAAGGAAAGATATGTCGGATCATGAGGATCCCTTATGCGATGTGCTGGTCATCCAAACGGCCATCAAATATTTCACGGTCTCTAGGATACTCATTGATAA
This sequence comes from Platanthera guangdongensis, assembly GCA_039583875.1. Classification (NCBI taxonomy): domain Eukaryota; kingdom Viridiplantae; phylum Streptophyta; class Magnoliopsida; order Asparagales; family Orchidaceae; genus Platanthera; species Platanthera guangdongensis. The sequence goes on from CM077156.1 coordinate 135,047,745, forward strand.
CGAGAGCTCCGCAACATCATCTTTAAGAAGGCGTTCGACGCGATGAAGGTGGAGGCGAAGTGGGTGCTCGCATCAGATGGCCCTTTGTTTGGATTCTCAGGGGAGAGAAAGGAGGTAGAAGGAGGAGTGGGGCTCCATATCGCTCTAGGGGGGTCAGTCCCGGAATTGCCGGTTTGTCATCATGGACGCCCACAGTAGCTACAACGCCATATTCGGAAGGCTCATCAGCGCCTTCCGCTACATCCCCTCGTCGTTCCACCAATACCTGAAGTTTAATGCCGAGGGGATCCAGGTATGGGTGCGGGGTGACCCCAAAGTATCAAGGGGGTGCTACGTCACCGCTGTAAACTCTATCTCCTGGAAGGAGGGGGCCGAGGAGATGGGGTGGAGAATGGAGGAGGCGAAGTAGGAAGCGGGAGGAGAAGAGATGGAGGTGGAGAGCTGCACCGAGGTGGAGGAGTCAGGAGGAGCCCAGGAGGAGTCGGCCGAGGCAATGGCCGTGGAAGAAGTAGTGGAAGCTGAGGAGGCCCGAGTCTCGGAGGAGAGGGATGCCGAAGAATGGGGGGAACAGTCCAGGCTGGAGGCTGTAGATGAGATCGAGGAGATGGAGGTTCTCACCCTTGGAGGCAGGGTGGAGAAGTTCCGCATCAGCAGGGAGCTGACCCAGGAGGCTCAGGGAAGGATGATGGCGTGCATCCAAAAGAATGTGGACATCTTTGCATGGAGCGCTGCAGAGATGCCAGGTATTGACGCGGACGTGGCTTGCCACCGTCTTAACCTGGACCCGGGAGCCCGCCCATCCAGCAGAAGAAGAGATCAACCGTGGACAAGCTGGCCGAGCGCATCAGGGAGGAGGTGGCGAAACTCCTCAAAGCCGATGAAAGTGCAAGTTAGATCTGATATACTCTAGCGGGGGGGGGGGGGTTAATAGAGTATGGTGCTTGCTAAAAACTTTTTACAACAATTGTTGTATTCCTAGGTGAACAGGGAAGCAAATAATATAAAGTAAATCTAAATACAGAATAATTACAGATCAATCACAAGGCAATCACAAAGCAATTCCAAACCACAGCCAAAAATAAAAGAAAGACAAGCAACCAGATGACACAAGGAGCTATAGTGGTTCCCCAATCAACTGGGTACATCCACTCTTCTACCACCCTAGGTAGGAATCCACTGCAGGATGAGTTGATCAGGTGTCCTGGGCACCAATGAGATTTTGATAAGGTGCTTAAAAACCAAACCAGATTTTTTGATCAGGTGTCTTGCCACCACTAAGTTTTGATAAGGTCTCAGAAACCAATCACAAATGTTTGAAGGGAGTTTGAAAAACCCTTTATAGCAGAGAGAGAGAGGTATGAAAGGATCTTCTCTGTCAACAGTCAGAGAGAAGATAGTGGATGTTGTCAAAGCTCCCCCTGAGATCTTGAGTTGTTCAGGAAGTGAAGCTTTGTAGTAGGGTGATAGGCTTTCAAATGATTTTATCTCCAGCAAAAGATGATTTCAGCAACAGCTGAAATGTGAGGTGTCTGGAGTCTTGAATGATGATGGCCTTTGAACACTTGAATCAAGAGAGATCTGGAAATTTCAGTTAGTTGATCTTCTTTTGTGATGTGTGTTCTTGAATGAATTTTGAGACTGAGAATGTCTGCAACTCTTTCTCTTTCTCTTGTGTAATTGTTGTTGTAAGAGTTGTTGCAGAAGTTGTAATTGTCTAATTATTGCAAAGAATGAATATATCTTTTATTCCTTTCATCTGAATAGAAATGATCCACTGTCCAAGATAGTCGTTGGCCTGTCATAAATAACTTCCTTAACTGTATTTGTCTTTTGAAGGAAAGTCCAACAAAACATTCCTTTGAATATTCTTTCAAACTTGCACTAGATTAATTAAAAACGCCTACAGGATCTCTTACATAAATGCTCAGAATAATTCCACAACTGTCTGAATTTGAATCTTGAAAAACATCTAACTCTTCAGAAAAACATCGAACTGAGCTCCACTATCGTTGAACTGAGCTCAGAGTCTGGACTTAGACAGAAACAGAGATCATCGATCTGAGCTCAACTATCATCGAACTGAGCTCAGAGATAGAGAATCAAATTGGAGTCAAGAACGTCGATCTGAGCTCGAAGATCGTCGAATGGAGTTCGACGACTCGTTGAAGTTGAGCTCAGAGATCGTCGAATGGAGTTCGACGATTCGTCTAAGTGAGCTCAACGATCGTCGAATGGAGTTCGACGATTCATCGTACTGAGCTCGACGAAATGACTTGCTCTCCAAAACTGAAAAGCCTGGTCTTGAGGGCAGCTTCCAAACCTAACTACTAACCCTTAGACTGAATTCTAATTGACCTTTAGATCTATACAATGAGGTCAAAACAGGTTTCCTAAGAGACATAGTGATCCTTGCCCAAATCAGTAATAGGGTGTTCCAACAATCTCCCCCTATTTGGGTTAGGATTACTATTTACAGATATTGGAAAAAAATAAAACATACAAAATAGAAATGCAACAAACAAAACATTGCAGAATCACAGATATTATCTCAGATAGTTCAAAAAACAGAATATATTATCACCTTACAGAATTACTCTTTTTCTTTGCTCTTTATAAGGACTATTTCTCTGTTTGGATTAAGAGCTTCTTTCTTAGATCTCCTGTCATCAGCTGCACCTAGAGAGGTTTGTTGCTTTGGCCTGGGCACTACAGCTTCAGGGTGCAGCTTCATGTAGCTTTCTGAATCAAAGAATTTACTGGAGGAGTATCTTTCAAGTTCCTTCTTCCTTTGATCTGATAAGGTAGTTATATTGGAAGTGTCTTTTCCTTGTTCTCTGTCTTTCTTAATCTGATCTAAAGCAGCCAATTCTTTCATCCTAGCTGTCCATGAAGTAGGATTGTTTTCTGGATCCTCAAATGGAACAGGACGCTCATATCTATTTGAGGGATTATCTGGAGGAGCTCTGGAAGAGACTAAATCTTTCATCTTATAAGGAAAGGGACCAGAAGTAGTATCAGATGGCCCTTGTAGTTCCCTTTGGTAAGGATGTTTCCTGGAATGTCCTTTTGAATATAATTGGAATTCTCTTTGATGTCCTCTGTAATTTCCTCTTCTTGACTGATAGCCTCTATATTGACTTCCTCTGTATTGGATCTACCTTGAGGTTGATAAGAGCTTTGGCTTCTGGCATAAGGTTGAAATGCAGAACTTCCACTTGCACCTGCACCTGGTGAAGGAGGAGGAGGAGGAGGATTGAAATTAGAAGATCCTTTGTCATACTTTCTCTTCTTCTTCATAACTTTTAGTTCATTTTTGGAGTATTACATCCAATGTTCTGTGATAGGGCAATCATGCAGAATGTAGTAAGGAATATCATTTGTGTCTTTCACTTTTGCTGGGGGGACTCTCTTCATTGCTTGGCTTCTGACTTTTCTTTTCCTTGTAATTGTAGCAGAGGAGTCATCTGAGTCAGTCCTATACCGATCACTTTCTGAGCTTTGATTATCATATAATGCATCAATCCTTTTGAGATAATCTAACTGTTGTTGAGATTGAGCAGAAGTAATAGCAGAGACAGCAACAGTAGCAGCAACAACAGTAGGAAGAGGAGTAGAAGCAATACTGGCAGAAGAAGTTATAACAGCAGAGACAGATACAACACTTGCAGCAGCAGTAACAACATCAGCAGTTACAGCAGGCTCAAAAACAAATGCCTCTATCATATGCATGTCCTCAGATACTAAAACAGTAGCAACATCAAAACTATCAGCAATAGCAACATTAGCAGTAGGAGCAGCAGCAATACTTTCAACAGAAACAGAAGGAGCAGCAGCATAGAGGGAATTTATAAAAGAATTTATTATACTGGTGTCACAGCTGGGAATGGGCACAATGGCCTTAGAGAGATCCTGAGATTGTTGGACTATAGTGTGCTCTGGAAGACAGCTGAAATAAATAGAATCAAAATATGATAACAGTGAGCTGAGGTCCACTGTGATAACTGCAACTGGAGGTATTGAAGCTTGATCTTGGACTGAAGTTACAGCAGCAGGCAATCTATTAGCTTCATGAGGCATCTCCCCCTGCCTAGATTCAGTCAGGATTGGATCAAGGCACCCATAAGAAGGGATTGCCTGAGGAGGAAGGAGAGAGGAGATCCTGGCAGACAGTTCTTCAACTGATTTTATAAGTGGAGCCAAAGAGGTTTCCAGCAAGAGTGATAGCCTTGGAGCTATCAGCTCATAGAGCTTGTCTGCTTGAGCTGGAAGATATACATGCTCAAGAGGGACTTGAGCAGAGGTAGGGATTGAAGGTGGGGCAGCAGGAGATGTTGGAGGAAAACAGGTGGATGGTGGAAATGAAGGTTGAGTGATGGGAATTGTGGAAATAGAATATAATGGAATTGAAATAGATGGTGTGAAGGATGGTTGTGCAATGATATCCTGAAGTAGTTGTTGATATGAGGTGGAGGAGGATGGTGGCTCAGAAGGGGATGAAGGAGAGTCATCCATGAAGGAATCGTCTATAAGATTGAAATAGGGAATATGAGAGGATGAGTCAATATTCAGATGGGTGTATTGATGTAGAGGATGGAAGATTTTTTTTGTGAGTGGTGGAGTTGGAGAAGGAACGGAAGTTGGAGATGGGGTGGAAATTATGATGATGGAGGTGACTGTTGTAGATGAAACAAGAGGTGGAGGAGGAGGAGAAGAAACAGGCAAGTCTTCTGCAGGGGCAGAAACTTGAGGGGAAGTGACTAGAGCAGTCCTTGTGCCTGAAGTAGTAGGTGCAGAGGCCCTACTGGGCTTCACAATTTGCCTGTCCCATTTTCCAAATAGGGCACAGGTGAGCCTCTTGGAGGCATTGATGTGCATCCCATTTGAAACTAGCAGAGAAGGACATCTGTTCTGAAGAAACAGCACTAAGATTCTCCCAAAATTAACAAAGTTTTTGTTGATTTTCTTCTTAATCAAGTCAAAGAACACTTCTCCCCAGTTCAATTGTTTCTTGTCCACAAGAGCACCCATCAAGCAGAGCTGATACCTGGAGATGGTATCATGAGCTGAGTGTTTGTCCAACAACACCTTTCTAACCACATCAGCTAGAAATCTGTACTCAACAGACAGATTTTTCTTCAGCAGTTTGCTAGGGTTTGCATCTGAATGTCCCATTCTTTCAAGCAAATTGGAAAACTCTTCTCAAGAAAGTTCAACAGATTCTTCTCCATAATTCAATTCAAAAACCTCTGCCAAGGCAGTAGGTGTTAGGGATACCTGGGTTCCTGAGATTGTTCCAATTACTGTATTTTTATCCAGGTTATGGGCAGTATACACCCATTCTTTGATCTCATCTACAGCTAATTTGATCCTGGTAGACATTATGGTAACTAGCTTTTGTTGCTTGAAGAGTTCCAGAATATCTTTGAAAATTTGATCGCTGTTATTGAAAGAGTCCATGTCGATATCAAATCCTGCATCAAATTTCATTGCGGCCAGGATTGCAACTGAGACGGCCATTGATTCCTGCAAAAACTAACAAACAAACGACCAAGTGTAGAGAAGTTTGGAGGGAAAAAGAAAATTTGCAGAGAGAATGAAAGCGCAAAGAGAGAACGACGGCCGAAAAAAGAGTTTTATATTAGGGTTCGACGCAGAAAAGCAAAGATCGTTGAACTCAGTTCGACGATCTGGGCTTCTAAAGGAAACTGAAAGGTCATCAATAGCGTCGATCTCCGTTCGACAATATTGGAGAGCGTCGAGCTTCGTTCGACGATAGTTCAGAGAACAAAATCGTCGAGCGCCGCACGACGATCGCTGACCTGAAAAAGATAGTTTAGCACTATCTGAGAAGCGCTGAACTCTGGTCGACGATTTCGGAAGTTGTCGATCTCCGTTCGACAATCGGGGGGAAAATCGTCGAGCGCAGTTCAAATATCAGAAACACACTATACACTAGAAAAATTAAGATGTTTTCCTAGTCTTGGTCATTTTTTAGAGTTTTAAAATCTTGGATATTATTTTAGACTTCCTCCATCTAACATTCCTAACTGATTCAGGAAGAAAGTGTGTTTCTTTTCATCCAAGGGTTCGGTGAAAATATCTCCCCTTTGCAAATTAGTTGGGATATATTGAAGTTCAATTTTATTTTTCTCAACATTATCCCTTAGAAAGTGATGCGTAATTTCTATATATTTTGTCCTACTATGGAGGACTGGATTTTGTGCTATGGAAATAACACTAGTATTGTCACAAAATATTTTTGACTTCTCTAAGTTGTAGCCATAGTCTAGGTGCTGGTTTTGAATCCACAAGATTTGTGAACAACAACTACCTGCAGCCATATATTCAGCTTCAGCAGTTGAAGTTGACACAGATGTTTGTTTCTTTCAAAACTAGGAGACAAGTCTATCACAAAGAAACTGACAAGTTCCACTGGTGCGTTTCCTGTCTATTCTGCATCCAGCATAATCAGCATCAGAAAATCCAGTTAAGTCAAATGCTGAATCTTTTGGATACCGGAGACCTAGACTTGTACAACTTTTTACATACCTGAGAATCCTTTTTACTAAGGTTAGGTGTGACTCTCTAGGGCTCACTTGGAATCTAGCACATATGCATGTAGCAAACATTATGTCAGGTCTACTACCTGTAAGGTACAATAAAGAGCCAATCATTGCTCTATATGTTGTTTGATCAACAGATTTCCCATGTTCATCAGCATCTAATACAACATTAGTAGGCATAGGTGTTTTCATACATGATGCTTCAGACATACCAAATTTCTTAACTAATTTTTTTTTGCATACATGGTTTGAGAAATAAATATGCCTTCAGCATGTTGTTTGATTTGCAATCCTAGAAAGAAGGATAGCTCACCCATGCTACTCATTTCAAATTTGGAATGCATTAGGTTGGAGAACCTTCTGCACAAATTTGAATCAGTAGATCCAAATATAATATCATCTACATAGATTTGTACTAGTATGGTATGGGACTTATGGGTTCTAATAAAAAGAGTTTGGTCTACTCTACCCCTTATAAACTCATTTTTCAGAATAAAGCATGCTAGGGTCTCATACCATGCTCTAGGAGCTTGCTTTAGACCTTATAATGCTTTATGCAACTTGAAAACATAATCAGGATGAGTTGAAGAGATAAAACCTGGGGGTTGTCTGACATAGACTTCTTCTTTGATATCTCCATTGAGAAAAGCACTCTTTACATCCATCTGGTATACTTTGAAACCTTTGTGTGCTGCATATGCTAAGAAGATTCTTATAGCCTCTAACCTTACAACTGGTGCAAAAGTCTGGTCATAATCTATTCCTTCTTCTTGAGAGTTCCCTTGAGCAACTAGCCTTGCCTTATTCCTTACAGTGACTCCTTGATCATCCAATTTGTTTCTGAATACCCACTTTGTTCCAACAATGGAGTGATCGTTAGGCCTTGGTACTAGATCCCAAACTTTGTTCCTTTCAAATTGATGCAACTCTTCTTGCATTGCATTGATCCAGTGTGGATCTTGCTCTGCATCTTGAATGGATTGAGGTTCAATTTGATAAAGGAAGCAAGTGTGCATCAGGTTTTGGTTGACCTGACTTCTGGTTTGCACACCAGCTGAGATGTCTCCAATCACTTGAGAAATTGGATGGTCTCTTGATGTTACTAAATCAACAGGAGGTGTTGATTGTTCACCAACCTGTGTTGTTGTTTCCTCTTGTGGTACAACAACTGGCTCTTCAAGAAGTTTCTCTTCAAGATGTTGAATGTCTTCTTCATCTTCACTGCTTTCCTCTTTTTGAATGATTTGTAACCTATTCAAGTCTTCCGCAAGAGAGTGTACCTACAAGGGTTCTATGGTAGAAGTATTCTTCTCCTTGAAAGACATGTTAGATTCATCAAAAGATAGATGAACAGATTCTTCAATTTTGAGAGTTGATTTGTTATATACCCTATAAGCTTTACTGATCATGGAGTATCCCAGAAACACTCCTTCATCAGCTTTAACTTGAAATTTTGCTAAATATTTCTTGTCATTATTATGATTGTAACAGATACAACCAAAAATTTTAAAATAGTCTACTTTAGGTTTCTTCCTTTTGAGTAATTCATAGGGAGTCTTTCCCTTCAGTTTATGTATTAAACTTTTATTTAACACATAGTTGGAGGTGTTCACTGCCTCTGCCCAAAAGGATAGAGGAAGGTGAGCATCTGACAACAATGTAGTGGCATATTCAATAAGAGTTCTATTTTTCCTTTCCGCTACCCTATTTTGTTGAGGAGTTCTAGGAGCTGAGAAAGTGTGCCTGATCCCTTCACTCTAACAGAACTCTTGCAGAAGAAGAGAATCAAACTCTGTCCCATGATCACTTCTGATCAGGGTAATGTGAGTATTGAACTCAGTCTGTATGCATTTGAGAAACTCTGTCAAACACTCAAACTTATCAGACTTCTTCCTCAGAAAGAACACCCATGTGAATCTAGAGAATTCATCTACAACTACTAAAGTATAAGATTTCCCTCCGAAGCTTTGTACTGTAATGGGTCCAAAAAGATCCATGTGTAACAGATACAAAATCCTAGGTGAATCACTCTTATTAAGTGACTTGAAGCTATTTTTGGTTTGCTTTCCTAATTGACAAGCCCTGCAGAGTCCTTCCTTCTTGTAGGGGCCAGAAGGTAGTCCTCTAACAAGGTTGTCCTTGGATAGCCAAGCAATGGTTCTAAGGTTTATATGTCCTAATCTCTTATGCCATAACTCATTAGGTCTACAAATAGAATTAAACAGGCAAATATCTACTTTTGTTGAAAGAAAGTCTACTAAATAGATGTTACCTTTCCTTTTACCTGTCAACACAGTTGTGTTGTCCTATGATTTGATCTTGCATAAGGATTTGCTGAAAGTCACTTGGTAGCCTTCATCACATAGTTGACTGATACTAATCAAGTTGTGCTTCAGTCCTTCCACATAGGCTACTTTCTTTAATGTGACTGTGCCAATTTGAACTGCACCATATCCTTTTGTTAGTCCAAAGTTTGAATCACCAAATATGACTTTGGGTCCAAGCTTGACTTTGAAGGATGTGAAGTTGTCCTTGCTCCCTGTCATGTGCTTGGAGCACCCACTATCCAAATACCATTGTTGGTTTGATGTTGGATAGGTCTTCACCTGTACATAAAACAATTCACTTATTTTTGACCCAGTTTACCTTGGGCCTAGGTTGATAACATTTAAATTTAGAAATAAATGACACCCCTGGTTGACTCTTATAACCTTCAGGATGATATCTCCTTGGAGGTATTATCCATTCAGTATAAGGGTTAAATCTTTGGGATGAAGGACCCCTAGGCTTGGATTTTGATTTATCCTTGAATAAGTTTTCAAAGCTCTGATCTCTGCTCGACGATCGCTGAGCTGAGTTCGACGATCTTGGGTCAGATCGTCGAGCTCCGTTCGAAGATCGACTGTGGCAGAGTTCAGGGTTTAGAGATCGTCGAGCTGAGTTCGACAATTTTGCCTGAGATCGTTGATCTCCGTTCCGCGATCGTCTAGCTCCGTTCGACGATTTCTGTTGAACTCTTATTTTCTTAGGTAAGTCAGAATTTTTCCTAGCTACCTCTACAACTCCCTTCCCTTTATCAGAGATAAACTTAATTCTGGTTGTTAGTACTATAGGTTGGCTGGATGAAGCACCCAAGCCCAGTGTACTATTGAATCTAGATTTCACTGTGCTTGTGATGTCCATTAGCTTGATGCTTCTCACATTAAGGGATTCTTCAAGCTTTTTGGCCTCTGATAGCTCACTTTTCAGTGAATCTATCTGCTCCTTACAGCACTCCAACTCTTCAGAGAGTTTGAGGTTATCTGATTTTAAGGTACTGTGTTCAGACAATTGATTACGGAGAGAAATGATTTCCTTCTCAGATTTTAATAAGTCTAAACATAGTGCTTTAAACTCATACTTAAAGTCCTCAGAGTTGAAATCAAAAGAACTTATTACCTGCTCCTCTTCAAATTGAGTCTCTGAGTCTGACTCTGACTCTTCTGCATCAGAATTGTGTTGTGAGGCATTGATAGCCATCATGCAGAATTCCTTTTCTTCAGCATCATCCTCATCATCACTTGAGCTGGATGAAGTTTCAGATTCTTCTTCTGTCTCACTCCAAGTTTCAGCAACAAATCCCTTCCTTGTGTGTTTGTTCTAGCTGGAAGAGGGTTTGCCATTGTTATTCTTCTTGAAGTCCTTGTCTTTTCTTCTTTCTTTCTTGTCCTTTCTGTCCTTATTTTTATTTTTTGGACAGCCAGACACAATGTGGTCTGGTTTCCTGTAACCAAAATAGATAATCTCTTTGTTATTTGATTTATCATACCTTGGCTTGTCATGCTCTTTGTATGATATTTTCCTGAAGTCCTTTCTGGCCATTTTGTAAAATCTTTTGGCCAGTAGTCTAAGCAGCTCATCATTGCCTGGGATTTTGTCTTCAAGCTAATCTTCAGTGGCTTTGAAAGCTATTGATTTCTCCTTTCTTGTGGCTGGTGAGGCAGCCTTCTGCTCTTCTTCTCTATTCTTAATGAGCATCTCATAAGACTTGAGCTTGCCCAAGAGAGCTTCTGTTGTGATCTCATTTAGACTTCTGGCATCCTTGATTGGCACGATCCTTGAGTCTCAAGTGCTTGAGAAGCACATTAGGATTTTATCATTTAGCTCAGTCAATGAGATCTCTTTATCCAAAGTTTTCAGTTCATTGACTATAAGACTGAGTCTATTATACATGTCTGCTACTGACTCAGCTTCTTCTTTCTTGAAGTTCTCATATTGGGTTATAAGGTGAGATCTTCTGTCTTTTCTCTCATTAGCTGATCCTGAGACTATTTCAGATAGCTTGTCCCAGATGTCCTTTGCTGAGTTGCATTCAGCTACTTTTTGGAATATCTCATCAGATATAGTCTGGGCTAGAATGTTAATAGCTTTTGCATCTGCAACTTTCCATTTCTTTATCTCTACATCCATTCCTGATGAAGGTGGAACATTACTTGTACTTGTGTTCTCTGGAGGTCTTGGACACACTGTCAAAACAGAATTGAAAATGTCCTCATCAATAGAGTTCGTGTATAGTATAATCCTTACCTTCCAAAGTGCAAACTTAGATAGATTGCACATTGGAGGTCTGGTGCTAGCATAATCTTTGTTTTGGGTCATGATTTGTGAAGAAATAATTCTAATAACAAAATCAAAACAAGCAGATCTAACTGGAGGGATCTTTGGGTTCAGGTGTTAGCATGTACAACCACTAAGGTATGGTATTGTAACCAACCTGGAAGATGTGGTAAGTTTAACCAACCTCGCTTTGATACGAATTGAAAGTGAAAGTTAGATCTGATATACTCTAGAGGGGGGTGAATAGAGTATGGTGCTTGCTAAAAACTTTTTACATCAGTTGTTGTATTCCTAGGTGAACAGGGAAGCAAATAATATAAAGTAAATCTAAATACAGAATAATCACAGATCAATCACAAGGCAATCACAAAGCAATCCCAAACCACAGCTAGAAACAAAAGAAATACAAGCAACCAGATGACACAAGGAGCTATAGTGGTTCCCCAATCAACCTGGGTACATCCACTCTTCTACCACCCTAGGTAGGAATCCACTGCAGGATGAGTTGATCAGGTGTCCTGGGCACCAATGAGCTTTTAATAAGGTGCTCAAAAACCAAACCAGATTTTTTGATCAGGTATCTTGCCACCACTGAGTTTTGATAAGGTCTCAGAAACCAATCACAAACTTTTGAAGGGAGTTTGAAAAGCCCTTTACAGTAGAGAGAGAGAGACATTGAGGGATGAGATGATCTTCTCTATCAACAGTCAGAGAGAAGATAGTGTATGTTGTCAAAGCTCCCCCTGAGATCTTGAGTTGTTCAGGAAGTGAAGCTTTGCAGTAGGGTGATAGGCCTTCAAATGATTTGATCTCCAGCAAAAGATGATTTCAGCAACAGCTGAAATGTGAGGTGACTGTAGTCTTGAATGATGATGTCCTTTGAACACTTGAATCAAGAGAGATCTGGAAATTTCAGTTAGTTGATCTCCTTTTGTGATGTGTGTTCTTGTATGAATTTTGAGACTGAGAATGTCTGCAACTCTTTCTCTTTCTCTAGTGTAATTGTTGTTGTAAGAGTTATTGCAGAAGTTGTAATTGTCTAATTATTGCAGAGAATGAATATATCTTTTATTCCTTTCATCTGAATAGAAATGATCCACAGTCCAAGATAGTTGCTGGCCTGTCATAAATGACTTCCTTAACTGTATTTGTCTTCTGAAGAAAGTACAATAAAACATTCCTTTGAAAATTCCTTGAAACTTGCTCCAAATTAATTAAAAATGGCTACAGGATCTCTAACATAAATGTTGAGAATAATTCCACAACTGTCTGAATTTGAATCTTGAAAAACGTCTAACACTTCAGAAAAATGTCGAACTGAGCTCCACTATCGTTGAACTGAGCTCAGTGCCCGGACTTAGACAGAAACAGAGATCGTCGATCTGAGCTCAACTATCGTCGAACTGAGCTCAGAGATAGAGAATCAAACTGGAGTCAAGAACGTCGATCTGAGCTCGAAGATCGTCAAATGGAGTTCGACGACTCATTGAAGTTGAGCTCAGAGATCGTCGAATGGAGTTCGACGATTCGTCGAAGTGAGCTCAACGATCGTCGAATGGAGTTCGACGATTCATCGTACTGAGCTCGACGAAATGACTTGGTCTCCAAAACTGAAAAGCCTGGTCTTCAGGGCAGCTTCCAAACCTAACTACTAACCCTTAGACTCAATTCTAATTGACCTTTATATCTATACAATGAGGTCAAAATAGGTTTCCTAAGAGACATAGTGATCCTTGCCCAAATCAGTAATAGGGTGTTCCAACAGCCAACATTGTATCTGAAATACAGTACCCCGGCTGGGTCTCCGATGTAGTCATTGTTAAAAAAGGAGACGGCCGGTGGCGTATGTGTGTTGATTTTTCTTTGCTTAATAAATCATGCCCTAAGGACTATTATCCCTTACCTCGGATCGATGCGTTGGTCGACTCAGCCGTCGGTTTTCCTGTAATGAGCTTCTTAGATGCATTTTCATGTTACCATCACATCAGGATGCACCACCCGGACATCAAGGATGTTTCATTCATTACGGGAAATGGATGTTACTGTTATAAGATGATGCCCTTTGAGCTGAAGAATGTAGGGGAAACATACCAGAAGATGATGGACAGGGTCTTCCGGGAACAGAAGGGGAGGAACCTGGAGGTGTATGTAGACGACCTCATGATCAAGAGTCGGGACGTTGACTCTCACCTCTAAGACCTTGTGGAAACCTTCACCACCCTACACAAATATAAGATGCGGTTGAACCCCCTGAAGTGTATTTTCGGGGCATGCAAGGGAAAGTTCTTGGGGCATCTCCTCACCCTCACAAGGGTCGAGAAAAAACCTGACAAGGTCAAGGTGTAACACCCCCTATCCGTCGCATAGCATATAGCAGTAGGTCCGGCCGGGGCCCGACGCCATATACCACAGACAGACCGAGTGGTTACTTATGGAAACCATCCAACCAATCTCAACGTCCTACACAGAGCATTCTAGCGGAAGCAGTTTATATAAGTTGCAAAACAAGAACCCAGCAACAAGCATGAATGTCCACTAATACAAAAATAGGAATGTCATTACAAAAATACTCAAAACAAGCCTTAAGGCCTTACAAAAAAAATGTTTCACTTGTTTGTTACATGATTTACAAACCTCGGCACACAGGCCGGTCATACATGAATAAAGCAATAAACATTTCCATTCGGGCCTTCGAGGGCCAGCTTCGCAAAAAGGTCTTTAGCCCGCTATTGACCGCTTGGTCCAGCTGCACCTGCAAGCAACAAACCATCGCACGGTGGCAAAACAAGGCAACGGTCAGCAATGCTGACCAAATTATAACGATCCCGCCCCCAACTCGGGGCGGCGATGCTCCTTCCCTGCATTTCATTAGCATAAGCGAGCAATATTAAAACCATAGCCATTTCATCACAGGCGTTGGCTCGCACGGCCACACGCCCCGTGCACTCAGGGCACATTCTCGTTGAACCGGTCGATGTCACGTCAATTAAAGCCATTAACATTCCGGACTCACCACCGCCACTTAGACGGCCATTCCTATGAGCAATTCGCCTTCCTGGCATTGGTCACGTCAATTTAAGCCATTGACCGCCGAAGACTCACATCTATGCCAACGACGAGTGCCATGTAACTTTAGGTCTCTCTAACCCGAACGACATAAAGCGGGTACGGCTCCATCTAACCCGTGCTCACATCGCAACGACAATTTAAGCCATATGCGCGGGTCAAACTTTCACCGAGTCCCATTCTAACACAAGTCACATAACCCCGTTATGTTCAAGTTGGCTCTCAGGCCACCAAGTTGGCAAGACCTCGTGTCCGCCCAGTTTTTCGGGTGCACCTTTGGGTTAGTCCCCAAGGCTCCCTGCTGCAATCTACCGCGTAGAAAACCCGAAAAACACCCAATAGCACGGAGTCTTCTCCGGCCTTATGCAATGCAACATCACCGATCCGAACTAACATGTCCGGGTAGGCTTCAACCAAAATGCCTATGTCCGTTCTCGCATACGGACTCTAAACAACGGGGACTTCACATATCTACCCGAAGGAACGCCTCCAACTCTCCGCAAACTCGCGAGAGCGGGCTTCCTATGCAAAGAAAGAGAGCGACTCATGCTCAAGATGAGGATCGTTACCCTTGCGGTCCTCTTTGGCGCCATCGAAAAGTAATCGGATGGAAATCACCGCACTTGCGTTGCCTCCGTGGATCCGGAGTCGGCTTGCGATTCGGAGCTCCGAAGCTCCTCCAATGGCGGATCTAGCTCCTCTTCTTCTTGCCTTAGCTCTCCTTTCTCCAAGGATTTAGAAAGAGGATAAGTGGAAAAAGTGAGGGTTTTCTAAGTCAAAACCCGGGTATATCCCTTCAGGAACAACCCCCAGCCGTTGGATCTTCAGTCAAAGAAATGAACGGCTTCGATTCGGGCTGAAATGCCCAATCTGGACCGAACACGGCCTGGCACACGCCCGTGTCCAGGGCCGTGTGCCTCATTCGCCGTCAAAATCGAATCACCTGGAACCTCACACGGGTATCGAACACGCCCGTGTTCGAGCTGACACGCCCGTGTTCCACCTGACACGGCCGTGTAGCCGGCCGTGTACCCCATGATTTTTCGCCGTTTTCAACCCGAGCACTGCACGGGTTCTAGGACACGCCCGTGTCCTTGCCCGTGTCACCTTGACATGCCTGGGCTCCAGGCCGTGTACAGGGTCTCGACACTTCGCGGCTAAGTGTCGACACGGGTCGACACGCCCTGCGACACGCCCGTGTCGCAGGCCGTGTGCCATGTCTCGACACATTGTCGACACCAAAGTGTCGACTTCGCGGGACGAGTGTCGACACGGGTTGACACGCCCTGCGACACGCCCGTGTCGCAGGCCGTGTGCCGTGTCTCGACACAACGTCGAAGCACTGTGTCGACTTCACGGCTAAGTGTCGACACGGGTCGACACGCCCTGCGACACGCCCGTGTCGCAGGCCGTGTGCCCAGTCTCGACACAATGTCGAGACCAAAGTGTCGACTTCGCGCCTTAGTGTCGACACAGGCTTGACACGCCCTGGGACACGCCCGTGTCCCAGGCCGTGTGCCTGCAGCCAGAACTCAAATTGGCCCAAAACATTCCCCTTTGCTCCTTTGAGTTTCGGGGCGTTACAACTCTACCCCTCTTAAAAGAATTTCGCCCACGAAATTACATAAAGGGAAAAACATGTACAAAACTAAAATTTGTACCTGAGCGGAACAACTCCGGATATTCGTCAAGCATCGTCTGCTCTCGCTCCCAAGAGAGCTCCTCACGACCGCAATTGTCCCACCGGACTTTGACCATCCTGATCTCTTTATTGCGTAGTCGCTTGACCTCCGAGTCCTCAATTCGCACGGGCTTGACCTTTGTCGTTAGCCTACTATCCACCGGCACTTGATCGACCGCGATCACTTGCGTAGGCTCTAGCACCGCCTTCCGAAGCACCGAAATATGGAATACATCATGTAAACCACTTAGCTCCACTGAAAGCTTCAGCCGATAGGCCGCTTCTCCTACTCGCTCCAGAACCTCGAACGGTCCAAGGTACCTCGGGCTTAGCTTTTTCAATCGCCGCACCCGCGAGACACCCTTGAACGGCTTGATCTTCAAGTATACATAATCGCCCACAGCGAACTCCACGTTCCTGTGCTTGGCATTATAGTACTTTGCTTGCCGGTCCTGAGCGATAAGCAACCTCTCCCGAATGGTTCTCACCAAAGAAGTAGCATCATCCACTTCCGATCGCTTATACAACTTTGACTCGCCCGTTTCTAACCAAGACAACGGCGTGCGACATCTTCTACCATAAAGGGCCTCGAAAGGCGCCATCTGAATACTTGCTTGGTAGCTGTTGTTGTATGCGAACTCCACCAAATAAAGGTGGTCCTCCCATTGCTTTCCAAAGTCCAAGACACACATGCGAAGCATGTCTTCCATGGTTCTATTGACCCTCTCGGTCTGCCCATCCGTTTGCGGATGGAAGGCTGTGCTAAACTTCAGCTTTGTTCCCAACATTTGCTGCACCAGCCTCCAATCATTGGACGTGAACCGCCCATCTCGGTCACTCACGATGCTGCGGGGCACACCATGAAGCCGCACTATGTTATCCACATAAAGCTTCGCCAGTTTCTCCACCGGATCATCCTTCCTATGCGGAATAAAATACGACACCTTCGTTAATCGATCGACCACCACCCAAATGGCGTCGTTCCCCTTCTGCGACCTTAGCAAACCATGCACAAAGTCCATAGAGATGTCGTCGAATTTCCACTCCGGAATAGGCAAGGACTTAAGAAATCCTCCCGGCTTTTGGCACTCCGCCTTTACCAAGGCGCAGGTTTGGCACTTCGCTACGTATAGCGCCACATCCTTCTTTAAGCCCGGCCACCAAAACAGTTTCTTTACATCACGGTACATCTTCGTGCTCCCCGGGTGAATCGAGTACTTGGTATGGTGCGCCTCGTACAACAACTCCACCCGTAAATTGCCCACACTTGGGACGCACAAACGACCGTCTTTCCACAGCAATCCGTCCTCCACAACGAATTGGGAATTTGACCCATCCAGAGCCTCTATCATGAACTGCTACATTTGAGCATCCATATCCAAAGCCTGCTGAATCCGATCAGCCAGGTCATATTGGACTTCAGTCCAATTCAGCACTGCTTCAGCACTAGATTGTCTATCCACACAAACAATCTCCAACGCCTCCAGCTCCTGCACCAACCGCTCATCATGCACTGATAGCCAATTCGCTTGAGCTGGGGCTCGGCGACTCAACGCGTCCGCAACCGCATTCCATTTGCCAGGCACGTAGTGGATCTTGAATGTATAGTCCCCCAGGAACTCCATCCACCTACGCTGCCGCATATTCAGATCTTTTTGATCAATCAAATACTTTAGGCTCTTGTGATCGGTGTAGATGTCAATCTTCACACCGTACAAATAGTGTCTCCACAGCTTCAAGGCAAAAATCACGGCCGCTAACTCCAAGTCATGGACCGGATAATTCCTCTCGTGCACTTTTAGCTGTCTCGAGCCATAAGCTATCACGCTGTCCGTGCTGCAATAGCACGCAACCCAAACCGCTGCCTAAAGCATCGCTATATATCTCATAGCCTTCGGTCCCACTGGCGAACTCAGCACAGGCGCCGTGGTCAACCGACACTTCAATTCCTCAAAAGCTCGCGCGCACTCCGGCGTCCAAACGAACTTATGATCCTTCCTCGTCAAAGTAGTGAGAGGTAACGCTAACCGCGAGAAGTTCTCTATGAAGCGCCTATAATAGCCGGCAAGCCCCAAAAAGCTCCGGACTTCTGCTACCGTAGCAAGCTCAGGCCACTCCCGTATCGCAACAATCTTCGCCGGATCCACAGCAATACCCTCTCCACTCACTATATGCCCGAGGAACGCCACTGAGGATAGCCAAAACTCGCACTTCGAGAACTTGGCATACAACTGATTTCTCCTGAGTGTCTCCAACACCAAATGGAGATGCTTGAAGTGATCCTCCTCACTTTGCGAGTACACCAAAATATCGTCGATGAAGACGATCACGAAATGGTCCAAGTACTCCCTGAACGTCCTGTTCATCAAATCCATGAACACTGACGGCGCATTAGTCAGCCCAAACGGCATGACCGTAAACTCATAATGCCCGTATCTCGTACTAAACGCTGTCTTCGGGATATCACTCTCCCTTATCCGCAGCTGATAGTACCCAGCCTTGAGATCTAACTTCGAGTACACCGTCGACCCGACTAACTGATCGAAGAGATCATCAATCCGGGGGATCGGGTACTTGTTCTTCTCAGTCAGCTTGTTTAGCTCCCGATAATCAATACATAACCTCAAGCTTCCGTCCTTCTTCTTAACAAAGAGGACCGGTGCGCTCCAAGGCGAAGAACTCGGGCGCACATACCCTTGCTCCAACAACTCTTGCAGTTGAACTTTCAGCTCCGCCATTTCCTTAGGCGCTAGCCGATACGGAGATCGTGACACAGGCTTTGCACCTGGCACTAGCTCGATCGTAAAATCTATCTCCCGTTGAGGCGGGGCTCCAGGAAGATCTGCGGGGAACACATCAGGGTATTCCGATACCACTGAAATACAATCCATCGCGGGCTTCGGCTTTGCAACCTCCACTAGTGTAAAGAACAGTTCTGCTCCGGCACGAACCGCCTTCACCACCTGAAGAGCAGACATCAACGTCTTGCTCGACCCCTTTAAGCCCGTAAAAGTCGTCTCACGACTTGCTCCCAGCTTGACTTCCTTGCTACCGCAATCTATATGGGCCTGCTGCTCCGAGAGCCAGTCCATTCCAAATATGACGTCGAACTCCACCAACGGAAGTAAGGACGCCCGCAGGTCAAACTCCTGCTCTCCAATACGAATCTTAACATCGCAGATCCTATCCGCTCGCATCGAACACCCATTTGGCAACAACACATCCAACTTATCCTTCGCCATCGAAGAAGGGACTCCGATGCGTAATATAAATCCTTCGGACAAGAAGGAGTGTGAAGCTCCCGTATCAAAGAGTGCTCGTGCCGGATTTTCACAAATCAACACAAATCCTAAACAAGTAGTGGTAAGGTAACATGTGCATAACAAGCATATAAAGGAATTGACTTGCTATAAATTAAACCGTCCTGTCACCACGTCAGCTGTTTAATGGCCTCCTGTTGGCCAAGATTGTAGACCCTTGGTTGGGCCGGAGCATAGTGGGATGCGGTCGACTCCACCGCCTTTCCCTTCTCTTCATAAGTGGCTCCCGGCCTCCTCTCGGACTTAGGACGTCCGCTCCAACAATCACGGGCGAAATGCCCCGTCTTGCCACAAGTAAAGCACGCGCCCGGGGTCCGACTCGTAGTCGCCCCAGAAGCACCAGAAGGAGCTGGACCCGAAGTCCTATGTTTCTTGAAAGCCCTCCGATAGCCGGACTTTGAGGTAGTCGGCACTTTAAACTCAGATTTTCTATCAACCAAGCCTTTCTTCGCCTGCACGCTCTTCATGTCCTTCTCCAAGGACCGGGCAGTATTGACCAAGGTTAAGAAACCCTGCGTCATTGGCCCCGACAGTAACAATCTCAGCTCATCCCTCAAGCCTTCATAAAAACGATTAGTCTTGCGCTCCTCATCCATGATGGTGGAGCTAGCATAACGACTCAACCGCGTAAACTCGTGGAGATATTCATCCACGCTCCTCTCACCCTGCACCAACTTCAGGAATTCATTCTCCATTGAAATCCTCTGAGTAGAAGGGAGGTATCTTGCCAAGAACAATCCCGAGAACTCTTCCATCGGAACGTCTATCAGTTGTCTACCTCTCAGATGATGCAGCTCCAAACCTTCCCACCACATCCTCGCTTCACCGTCCAGCAGGAACGTAGCAATGGTGGTCATCTGCCACTCCTCCGTCTCCGTCGCTGTCATGACTCTCTTCACCCTAGAGAGCCAGTCTTCAGCCTGAGATGGGGTTCCCAACCCCGAGAATAACGGAGGGTTAAAGCTCATTACATGCTTCAACTGCCTCTCAGTTGCCCTCCTTGGCACTATTGGTTCCACAACCACTTGCTCCACCCTCCTCGGCTCAGCCTCTTGAAGAGGTACTTGCTCCATCACAGGAGCGGGCTGCTGCGCTTGCCTCCCAGGCTGCGCATTTATCACGGCCAACACCGCTTCAGCCACCAGTCGAATATTCTCAGCCGATAGAGGTGTTGCAGGAGCAACATCTGGTGCACTACTTGCCTCAGAAACTCGGCGTTCTGACGGCCCAACACCACTTCGGGTCACCTATAGTGGTACAAAACACCGTTAAGCGACCAAATAAATTGCAAACAACAATTATAGGAACACGCAGGTTCCTCAAACACGAGTATTTTCATTCCTAAGTGGACATTCATGGGTTCTTTTTACTGTTATAACGATGACGCACACAATGTGCTCACCACCCCTTAAAAAGAATTCGCCCACGAATTCAGTTCAAGCCCGACCAAAACCAGTAGTTTGATACCAAATTGTAACACCCCCTATCCGTCGCATAGCATATAGCAGTAGGTCCGGCCGGGGCCCGACGCCATATACCACAGACAGACCGAGGTGGTTACTTATGGAAACCATCCAACCAATCTCAACGTCCTACACAGAGCATTCTAGCGGAAGCAGTTTATATAAGTTGCAAAACAAGAACCCAGCAACAAGCATGAATGTCCACTAATACAAAAATAGGAATGTCATTACAAAAATACTCAAAACAAGCCTTAAGGCCTTACAAAAAAAATGTTTCACTTGTCTGTTACATGATTTACAAACCTCGGCACGCAGGCCGGTCATACATGAATAAAGCAATAAACATTTCCATTCGGGCCTTCGAGGGCCAGCTTCGCAAAAAGGGCTTTAGCCCGCTATTGACCGCTTGGTCCAGCTGCACCTGCAAGCAACAAACCACCGCACGGTGGCAAAACAAGGCAACGGTCAGCAATGCTGACCAAATTATAACGATCCCGCCCCCAACTCGGGGCGGCGATGCTCCTTCCCTGCATTTCATTAGCATAAGCGAGCAATATAAAAACCATAGCCATTTCATCACAGGCGTTGGCTCGCACGGCCACACGCCCCGTGCACTCAGGGCACATTCTCGGTGAACCGGTCGATGTCACGTCAATTAAAGCCATTAACATTCCGGACTCACCACCGCCACTTAGACGGCCATTCCTATGAGCAATTCGCCTTCCTGGCATTGGTCACGTCAATTTAAGCCATTGACCGCCGAAGACTCACATCTATGCCAACGGCGAGTGCCATGTAACTTTAGGTCTCTCTAACCCGAACGACATAAAGCGGGTACGGCTCCATCTAACCCGTGCTCACATCGCAACGACAATTTAAGCCATATGCGCGGGTCAAACTTTCACCGAGTCCCATTCTAACACAAGTCACATAACCCCGTTATGTTCAAGTTGGCTCTCAGGCCACCAAGTTGGCAAGACCTCGTGTCCGCCCAGTTTTCCGGGTGCACCTTTGGGTTAGTCCCCAAGGCTCCCTGCTGCAATCTACCGCGTAGAAAACCCGAAAAACACCCAATAGCACGGAGTCTTCTCCGGCCTTATGCAATGCAACATCACCGATCCGAACTAACATGTCCGGGTAGGCTTCAACCAAAATGCCTATGTCTGTTCTCGCATACGGACTCTAAACAACGGGGACTTCACATATCTACCCGAAGGAACGCCTCCAACTCTCCGCAAACTCGCGAGAGCGGGCTTCCTATGCAAAGAAAGAGAACGACTCATGCTCAAGATGAGGATCGTTACCCTTGCGGTCCTCTTTGGCGCCATCGAAAAGTAATCGGATGGAAATCACCGCACTTGCGTTGCCTCCGTGGATCCGGAGTCGGCTTGCGATTCGGAGCTCCGAAGCTCCTCCAATGGCGGATCTAGCTCCTCTTCTTCTTGCCTTAGCTCTCCTTTCTCCAAGGATTTAGAAAGAGGATAAGTGGAAAAAGTGAGGGTTTTCTAAGTCAAAACTCGGGTATATCCCTTCAGGAACAACCCCCAGCCGTTGGATCTTCAGTCAAAGAAATGAACGGCTTCGATTCGGGGCTGAAATGCCCAATCTGGACCGAACACGGCCTGGCACATGCCCGTGTCCAGGGCCGTGTGCCTCATTCGCCGTCAAAATCGAATCACCTGGAACCTCACACGGGTATCGAACACGCCCGTGTTCGAGCAGACACGCCCGTGTTCCACCTGACACGGCCGTGTAGCCGGCCGTGTACCCCATGATTTTTCGCCGTTTTCAACCCGAGCACTGCACGGGTTCTAGGACACGCCCGTGTCCCCCGTGTCACCTTGACACGCCTGGGCTCCAGGCCGTGTACAGGGTCTCGACACTTCGCGGCTAAGTGTCGACACGGGTCGACACGCCCTGCGACACGCCCGTGTCGCAGGCCGTGTGCCATGTCTCGACACATTGTCGACACCAAAGTGTCGACTTCGCGGGACGAGTGTCGACACGGGTTGACACGCCCTGCGACACGCCCGTGTCGCAGGCCGTGTGCCGTGTCTCGACACAACGTCGAAGCACTGTGTCGACTTCACGGCTAAGTGTCGACACGGGTCGACACGCCCTGCGACACGCCCGTGTCGCAGGCCGTGTGCCATGTCTCGACACAATGTCGAGACCAAAGTGTCGACTTCGCGCCTTAGTGTCGACACAGGCTTGACACGCCCTGGGACACGCCCGTGTCCCAGGCCGTGTGCCTGCAGCCAGAACTCAAATTGGCCCAAAACATTCCCCTTTACTCCTTTGAGTTTCGGGGCGTTACACAAGGCCATCATGGAACTAGGGTCACCACGAAATGCTAAAGAGGTACAATGGTTTATGGGGAAGTTAGCGGGATTGAGCCAGTTTCTCTCACGGGCCGGGGAGACGTGCTTCCCCTTCTTCAAGACAATTCGGGGGTCAAACGTTCGAGTGGATGAATGAGTGTGAGGAGGCATTCCAGACCCTGAAATGGCAGTTGACCCAGGTTCTGCTACTCCAAGGGCCGAAAGAGGGGGAGGACCTATTTTTGTATCTCGGGGTCGGAGCATAGACCTTGAGCTCTATCCTGGTTTGGGAAGAAGTGAAGAAGCAGCTCCACATATATTATGTGAGTCGGGTCCTAAGGAAGGCCGAGCTTTGGTACCCCATCTTGGTAAAGCTGGCCTTCTCCCTAATCATCTCGGCATGGAGGCTCTAGCCCTACTTCCAGGCACACTCCATCCGAGTGGTGACTGACCATCCACTCTGCAACATCTTTGAGAGGGTGGAGCATTCTGGAAGGCTAGCCAAATGATCAGTAGAGTTGAGCGAGTTCGACATCTCCTTCATCCCCTGCCTCTCGATTAAGGCCCAAGCAAAGGCCTACTTTTGACCGACAACGTGATCGAGGTAGCAGAGGAAGAGCTCACTCGTCTGACTTCGTGGAAGGTGAAGGTTGAAGGCGCCTCGGGTTGACATTCCTTGGGAGTGGGAGTAATCTTAGAAATCGCCCAGGGGACGAGGATCGAACAAATGGTAGTGGTGCATTTCCCCATCACCAACAACCAGGCCGAGTACAAGGCCATAATATCGGGGCTGCGCCTGGCCAGGGAGTTAGGAGTACTCGACGTGGAGGTCGTCACTAACTCCATGGTGGTGGCTTCCCAGATCAACGGGGAGTTTGAGGCGAGAGATCCTACCCTACGGCTATACTTAGCTAAAGTGAAGGGGGTCATCGGCACATTCCAAACCTTCTCCATCCGACATGTGCCCCGAGAGGAGAATAAGCATGTCGATTAGCTGTCAAAGCATGGTTCTCAGATGGGGTGTACCATCGCCGATCCATTCCGCCATTCCATCGAAGAGGGAGAGCTGATGGAGGTGGACCAACACCCCTCGTGGATGGATCCGTTCACGGCCTTCCTTTCCACAGGAGAGTCTCCGTAGGGGATGGACAAGAAGAAATTCAGATACAAGTCGACATACTACCTCCTTCGGGACAGGCGACTGTAATGAAAGACTCTCTCGGGGATGCTGGCCCGTTGTGTGGCCGAGAGGGAAGAATAGAGGATCTTGGAAGAAGTCCACTCCTGGGAGTGTGGGAGCAATTCCAGGAGTCGGACCCTGGACGGGAGGATCGTCAGACAAGGATACTTCTGGACAACCCTGGGCCACGACGCTACGGAATTCACAAGGAGGTGCCATAAGTGTCAGTTGATTGCCCCCATCCAACTACAGTCGGCTCAGCGCCTCAAGAGCATCACGGCCACCTGGCCATTTGCAATTTGGGGAATGGATTTGGTCAGACCATTCCCCTAGGACAGCAGGTAGAGGATGTTCCTGTTGGTAATGACAGACTATTTCTCTAAGTGGTTGGAGGTGAAGGCGCTGGCCAAGGTGACCTCCCAAGTCATCAGAAATTTTGTTTGGGGAGAGATAATCTGCTGACATAGTCTACCCCAGACCATCATCACAGATAATGGGCCTCAGTTTGCCAGCGCGGAATTCAACAGCTTCAGCGAGCAGCTCGGAATTGACCTCAGGTTTGCCTCGGTCCATAACCATAGGAGCAACAGGCAGGTGGAGGCGGCAAATAAGATCATTGTGAACCTCCTAAAGAAGAAGGTGGAAAACCTGAAGGGGAGCTGGGTGTAACAGCTTCCCTCGGTCCTCTAGGCCTTGAGGATGACCCCCAACACAGCAATAGGAGAGACCCCCTTCAAGCTCTCCCACAGATGTGAAGCAGTACTTCCCATAGAATTTGAAGTCCAAATGCCCCGGGTGGATGCGGCGGAAGAAGGCAGGGAAGAATGGATGGCTGAAACGAGGAGGAGCTCTGGCTCTCCCTTGACATGGTGGAGGAATTGCGCGCCCTCTCCGTCG
Organism: Platanthera guangdongensis; assembly: GCA_039583875.1. Lineage (NCBI taxonomy): Eukaryota > Viridiplantae > Streptophyta > Magnoliopsida > Asparagales > Orchidaceae > Platanthera > Platanthera guangdongensis. The sequence continues at coordinate 135,072,832 of CM077156.1, forward strand.
TCCGGCAGGAGGAGGTGAAGAGGAGAATGACAAAATACTTCGACAAGCATGTCAGAGTCAAACAATTTGTAGAAGGGAACTTGGTCTTGAAGAAGGTAGATACAGAGGGAAAATCAGCAACCGTGGTAACCCCAGCTGGGAACGTCCGTATATTGTAAGAGATGCCTTGAATTCAGGAGGGTATCGCCTCCGAAATGTTGAGGGCGAGACCCTGAGTCTCACCTGGATTGGTGATGACTTGAAGAGCTCTTACGATTATTTGGAAATGCAGACAAATGGATGTATAGAAAAAGGGAGTGCTATTTCATTTTGATGTACGTCGAATATATATATATATATTCTTATTAGCTATATATTGTATATATATTGTCAATTTATCTAAAAGCTTCTTTCACACTCACATAATCAATTGTATAGTGTGGTAGAAAGAGCTATATATATAGCTCTTTCTACCATACTATCTCTGGTAATTCTGATCCACATTGAATTTAAGACTGAAATAGAGTTTTAAACCCTTTCATTTATTCAATCATTGATAAAAATGAAGAATTCAAATTAATCATTTTGGCTGGCTGTTTTGACGTATATTATAAGTAAAAAGGCAGTAGGAACTAAAATGAACAGCGCAGTAGCAATAAGCGCAAGAATATTGACTTTCATAATCTCTTTGTTTTCTTCTTTCACAATAGTTCAGGATCTAATCCCATAGAGATTATAAAGTGGACTATTATCAATTAAAAGGTATGAATTGCATCTTGATAATACTAACCCGGATCAATGTTATGAATAACAATAACAATTTTATTTCTCGTCGCGAATTTAATAGTATAATTATAATATAGGAAGATTTTTTATCCATACTCAATATAAATTAAATAGAAAGAAAAATTAGGATTCTTTATTAATATTGGATCAAAAATCCCATTTTATTTTCCCGCCTTTCCGTTTTTTACTTTTCTATCACTATTCTTATACATTTATCCAATTCTTATTCCTTTCCTTATATTATAAAATTATGAATTATGAGGTATCATATGGCCAATATTTTATGAGTCATACAATATGCAATTAGAAACATGAGATGTAAAAAAATAAAAGGATGGCTGAAGTATCAAAAACATAATATTCCAATAGATTGATTCAAAATCAAAAGGGGACGTTGCTTAGTTAGTATTTTATTAGTATCCTTTGTAACTAAAACACATACATAAAAAAAATGCAGTGTGCAATTTTGATGACAATGAGATAGATTATTTTCAATTTAGTTTTACGGATACATAAACAAAGTTTGTTCGGAACTAAAGAAGGTGTGATTTCATCTGAACCCCAAAAGTACTCTATCGAGTTAAGTTCGTTGTGCATCATATAATAAACAAGGATTTTAACATATGTTTCTCCCTTACCAAAATGATTCCAACCAGAGATTATATTTAGTTCCCTGTCCCGCCTTTCAGGGAAAAAAGAGAAATGAATTGATCAATTAAGTGGATTATAGTTCGAGACTGATGGGGCTCAAACCCGCATCTTCCGCCTTAACAGGGCGGTGCTTTGACCAATTGAACTACAATCCCAGCCATATGTATGCCATACATAGTCTTATTATTTCAGAAGAGCATTATGTTTGTCCTGTTGCAACAAAAACAGGATTTTGATGACATTTATAGATCGAGATAGGCCTACGGGTTCTCAAAATCAAGATCCTAGTTCCTTGCCTATGCTTTTGTGGGGCAAGAATTCGTAAAGTTAGATCAATAGGATGAAAAAATTCCAAGTCTTTTTTGTTGATCAGGCGAAACCCAGATTCGAACTGGTGATAAAGGATTTGCAGTACCCCGCCTTACCACTTGGCCATGCAGTCAACTTTCATCGAAATCTAAAATATATAAAAATTTCATCTATATTCTTAGAATCTATTCCTCTCCTTGTTTTTATTTGAAATTTTTCCTTTCTTCTTCTTCTTCTTATTATTATTATTTTTGATCTTGAATCCCATTGTGCTTATCCTTTTACAAAAAAGATTTCCTCTTTTTTCTTAGATCTTTTTTATATTTTTTTATTCGAATTATTTTCTCTCAAAACACACGTCGTTTAAAAATGTATCTTCTCTTTTCACTTTTCTATAGTCCTATTAAATCTATAGAAAAGGGAAAATATTCCCGGCACCAGTCACAGAGGCAAAACAAATTAAAATAATTCACTTTTTTACTTCATTAACTATTTACTCATTATTCTTTAGCTATGCTTGCTTACTTTTCTTACTTTCAATTAGCGAACAACTCTGAAATTTGTATCTCCATTTGTATTCCCTTAATGAATGCAAAATCTAATTGATTTACGACTAATCATTTTCAATTATAATAAAATCTATGTATATATGTAAACTCCAGAACATCAATTTTTATATGCGGGAGACCGAGCCTGGGTCTTTTTTTATGGGATCATCGTGCTTGAATTGTTAATTGAGTATGAAGAGAAAATATACATATAGACATTATGATAGAGTGTGACCTAACCTTTGTTGCACCAGCTTCAATTATGATAAATGATGTGATATATGTATAGTTATATCGGAATGTACTTCCTAAAGATTACTCCTATAACTATTACGTACGTGATTCCATTATATTTTATAAATTAGACTAAAAAACTTATTTGCAAATTCCTTTTTGAAAATTCAATTGTGTGTGCTAAAAAGGGGAAACTCTATGTTGTTCTTGATTCTTTTGTTTTTATCTCATTCATAGAGAGCAGATTGAATCCTGAATTCATTGATTTTTTATTTTTTGTACGTTGTACTCTAATCGTAATATCATAAGAAAAGAATCAGGTAGAAATTGAATCAATAATTTTTATATTCAATAAAAGATTCCATATGACAGAATTTCCCCAGGAATGTTTTATCAATTTACATTTCTTTCTATTTGTATCTGGTTCAAATTTTATGTGATTCAGTAACAATAATACCCACTCCATCATTGCTAGATCGATTGGTATGGTTTGATGAATAGTGAGCCAAGCCAATAAGAATAATGAGATGATTTTTTAAATAAAGAGGAAACTTCAGATTAATATGCTCCAGAATGGAAATGCGGGAATGTCCACAATACCTGGATATAATCAGATACAAGTTGATGTATTTTGTAGGTTCATTAATCAGGGCTTGACGGAAGAATTTAAAAAGTTTCAAAAGATTGAAGATAGAGATAAAGAAATTGAATTTCAATTATTTGCGGAAACATATCAATTGGCAGAGCCCTTGATACTAGAAAGAGATGTTGTGTATGAATCAGTCACATATTCTTCTGAATTATATGTACCAGCAGTTTTAATTTGGAAAACCGGTAGAAATATGCAAGAACAAACCGTTTTTCTTGGAAACATTCCTATAATGAATTCTTTTGGAACCTCTATAGTAAATGGAATATACCAAATTGTGATCAACCAAATATTGCAATGTCCCGGTATTAGTACCCGTCAGAATTGGAACATAACGGAATTTCTGTCTATACTTGTACTATAATATCAGATTGGGGGGGGGGGTGATTGGAATTCGAAATTGATATAAAAGTAAGGATATGGGCATGTGTCAGTAGAAAACAAAAATATCTATTCTCTTTCTATCATCAGCTATGGGTTTGAATATAAAAGAAATTATAGATAATGTTTGTTACCCTGAAATTTTCTTTTCTTTCCCGAATGATAAAGAGAGAAAAAAAGATTTGGTCAAAAGAAAATGCTATTTTGGAGTTTTATCAACAATTTTCCTGTGTAGGGGGGGATCCGGTATTTTCTGAGTCCTTATGTAAGGAATTACAAAATAAATTTTTTCAAAAAGATGTTAATTAGGAAAGATTGGTCGATGAAATATTAATCGGAGGCTGAATCTTGATATATCCCAAAAACAATACATTTTTATTACCTCGAGATCTATTGGCTGCTGTGGATCATTTGATTGGAATGAAATTGGGAATGGGTACACTTGATGATATGAATCACTTAATTGGAATGAAATTGGGAATGGGTACACTTGATGATATGAATCACTTAAAAAACAGGCGTATTCGTTCTGTATGCGATCTATTGCAAGATCAATTCGGATTGGCTATTGTTCGTTTAGAAAATACGGTTCGAGGAACTATATGTGGAGCAATCAGGCATAAATTGATACCGACTCCTCAAAATTTGGTAACTTCAACTTCATTAACAACTACTTATTAATCATTTTTTGGCTGACACCCTTTATCTCAAGTTTTGGATCGAACTAATTCGTTGACACAAATTATTCATGGTCAAAAATGGAGTTATTTGCGTCCTGGAGGATTGATGGGGCGAACTGCTAGTTTTCGGATGCAAGATATCCACCCGAGTCACTATGGACTTATTTGTCCAATTGATACGTCCGAAGGAATCAATGTTGGACTTATTGTATCATTAGCTATTCATGTGAAGGTTGGTTATTGGGGATCAATAAAGAGTCCGTTTTATGAATTATGTGAGAGATCAAAAGTGGCACAGATGGTTTCTTTATCACCAAATAGAGATGAATATTATATGATAGCAGCAGGAAATTCTTTGGCCTTTAATCGGGGTATTCAAGAACAACAGATTGTTCCAGCTCGATATCGTCAAGAATTCCTTACTATTGCATGGGAAGAGATTCATCTTAGAAGTATTTTTTCCCTTCCAATATTTTTATATTGGAGCTTCCCCCATTCCTTCTATAGAGCATAATGATGCAAATTGAGCTTTAATGAGTTCTAATATGCAACACCAGCAGTTCCGCTTTCTCGGTCTGAGAAGTGCATTGTTGGAACTGGGTTGAAAGGTAAAACATCTCTAGATTTGGGGATTTCAGCTATAGCCAAAAGAAAGGGAAAAATTATTTATACCAATACTCACAAGATTATTTTCTCAAGTAATGGGGATACTCTAAGCATTTCATTAGTTATGTATCAATGTACTAACAAAAATACTTGTATGCATCAAAAAACTCAAGTTCGGCGGGGAAAATACATTTAAAAGAGACAAATTCTAGCGGATGGTGCGGCTACAGCTGGTGGGAACTCGCTTTAGGAAAAAATGTATTAGTAGCTTATATGCCATGGGAGGGTTACAATTTTGAAAATGCAGTACTAATTAGCGAATGTCTGTTCTATGAAGATATTTATACTTCTTTTCACATACGTAAATATGAAATTCAGACTCATGTAACAAGCCAAGGCCCTGAAAAAATCACTAAGGAGATCCTGCATTTAGAGGCTCAGTTACACCGCAATTTATACAGAAATGGAATTGTGATCCTGGGATCTTGGATAGAAATGGGCGATATCTTAGTAGGTAAATTAACACCTCAGACAGTGAACGAATCATCATATGCTTTGGAGGATATATTATTACGAGCTATACTTGGTATTCAGGTATCCACTTCAAAGGAAACTTCTCTAAGACTACCTATAGGTGCAAGGGGTCGAGTTATTGATATGAGATGGATCCATAGAAAGGGGGTTTCCAACTATAATTCAGAAAGGATTCGTGTATATATTTCACAGAAACGTGAAATCAAAGTAGGTGATAAAGTAGCTGGAAGGCATGGGAATAAGGGTAAAATTTCTAAGATTTTGTCTAAATAAGATATGCCATATTTGCAAGATGGAACGCCCGTTGATATGGTATTCAACTGTTGGGTACATTGGAATACATGTACCTGATTTGAAGAATCCTCACCCTACTCAATGATATACATCAAAATGTATTTGATGTGTTTTGAGTTTAGTTGTGCAGGTTAAGTATTTGCAGTGAAATCTGAAAAGTTTCTAAGTCCATGTGTCGACACCCAGAAGAAAAGTGTCGACACTTAAGAGGACTTGTGTCGACACCCAGAGAAGCAGTGTCGACACTTGGAGTAATTGTGTCGACACCAGAAATGCAGAGTCGACACCAGAAGGAAAGTGTCGACACATACAGGCTGTGTCGACATTCAATGAAGAAACATCCAGAGAAGTTGTGTCGACACTTAGAAGCAGTGTCGACACCCAGAGGAACTTTGTCGACATCAAAAGTGTCCACACTTAGAGGCTGTATCGACACTTAGCAAAAGTTCAACAAAGCTCAAGTAAAAGTGTCGACACTAGGAGGCTATGTCGACACTCAGCAAACTTCAACAGAGTTTAAGTACAAGTGTCGACATAATGAAGAATGTGTCGACATAATGAAGAATGTGTCACAGCAAAAGTCTCAACACATGAAGAAAGTGTCGACACTGGGAGGCTGTGTCGACACTCAGCAAATTTCAATAAAGTCTAAGTACAAGTGTAACAGCCCAAAGTTCTGAAACAGGAAAATTTGGGTGACACGGCCTGGGACACGGGCGTGTCCCAGGGCGTGTCAGGGGACACGGCCTGCGACACGGGCGTGTCGCAGGGCGTGTCGAGGTTGTGTCGACGATTGGGCTTTGTCTCGACGATTTTTGATCTCGACGATTCGTCGGGAGGAGGCACACGGCCCAGGACACGGGCGTGTCCAAGGCCGTGTCGCATTCTCGACGAGTTTTTCTCGACGATCGTCGAGTGTCGAGTGTTGAACACGGCCTGTGACACGGGCGTGTCACAGGGCGTGTCAAATCAGGCGACGAACTCAACCCGCCGAAGGATTTTGACAGGGCGTGTCTTTGTGCCGTGTCTGGGCACACGGCCTGGGACACGGGCGTGTCACAGGCCGTGTGAAGTCTCGGGATGATTTGGGATTTTTTCCCCCAGGTACACGGCCACAGACACGGGCGTGTCTGAAGGCGTGTTGGTGACACGGCCCATGACACGGGCGTGTCACTGGTTTGGATAAGTCGGTTGACCACCGCTTGAGGCACACGGCCTGGCACACGGCAGTGTTCGAGGCCGTGTCGGGTCAAAAACTGTGTTTTTGGCAGAATCGTGGCCGTCCATTTCTTCAGTCTGGATCCAAGGGCTGAAGCTTCTTCTTCTTTTTCCTTAAGGGCCGAAATCAGAGAAGTGTTGCTCACTTGAATTTGGCCTTCATCTTTCTTCAAGAGAGAGAAAGAGAGAGAGAAAGGAGGAGGAAGAGGAAAGGGGGCTGCTGCTGGTGGTGTTGCGGTTTACCGACGAGAGATCCGAAGCCAGCGTTGCAGAGGAAACGCTCTTGCGAGTCTTGCAAGCTAGCTTGGAGGCCATGACACCGAAGCGATCGTCAAGGGTAACGACTTTTCTTCCTAGCCATGTGAAGGCTTCCTTTTTGGCATATCTTATGATTTCCCCCACCAAGAGGTGGCTGATTTTGGGAATCTTTGGGTGGATGCTTGAAATCCCCTTTGTATTGCATATAGATCCGGAAATGGAGTACGGAATAGGCATGCTGTGTGAAGCCCATCTGGACAGGTTGGTCTGGATTGGTGATGTTGCATACGAACCGGAGAAGACTCCGTGATAAACGTGTCGTGTTCGGAGTCTACGGGTTATACCTGCGAAAAGGAGTAGCAGGAAGTACTGGGGTGGTAGCCCAGGAAAATAGCCTTGTGATGGTTTTGGGTCCAACCTGTGAATGAGGCACAGGAAGTACTGGTGGGACCAGGAAAGGCCCTTTTTGTGATGCTTGATGTCATAGGGTGTCCACCTGTGGAGCGAGTCACAGGAAGTACTGGTGTGCCCAGGAAAGACCCCTGACATTTGTAATTTGCGGTGTCCACCTGTGATGGTAATTACAGGTAGTACTGGTGTGCCCAGGAAAGACCCGCTGTTGTTTTAAGGAAATGGGTATAGTGAAATACCTAGGCTTGAATGCCAGGAACAGGATTGGTGAGACCGACCCGCGCCTTTGATATAGCCATGAGTACGCTGTACTCGGAGAAGGCAAGGCGATTTGAGCAACGGGGGGTGGAGGATCCGACCTGCTCTATGTCCGTCTGACGTGAGACCAAAAAGTGCGGTCTGTTGGAGCGCATAGCAAGAGTCTTCGGCCTGCGCGCCATGACACAATGGGGGGATACGGGCCATCCCGGTGTCCGAGGACTAACTCCGGCTGCACGCCATGGAGTAAATGCTCAAGAGAGTTACTGTTGGGTGATAACCCTGATACGGTGGTGGGCAAGAGGTTGCCAGAACACCAAGAATGTGCCCTGAGTGCACGGACCGTTGGGCCAGGTGGCGAACGGTTGTGATGGCTTGTGTGCGTGAAAGCACTTTTTGATGATATAGCTTGCCATACTTGTGATATGATATGCCTGCAGGGAAAAAAATACCGCTGCCCCGAGAGAAGGGGTAGGGTCGTTATAATTTGGTCAGTTGAACGCTGACCGTTGCTTTTGTTTGCCACCGGTGGGTGGATTGTCCCTTGCACAGGTACTGGAGAGCCGAGCGGGACGCATAGAGGTTGATGCTCCTGCTGGTGTTGCTGCTGCTGTTAGCTGCTAGCCCTCGAAGGCTATTGTGTTCTTTTGTATGTTTGCTTTTATTGTGGCCGGCCTGCGCGCCAACCTGTTTTAGGCCACTGATTTGAAAGCCTTGTAAGGCCATAAGGCCAACTCTTTTGACATGTTGTAAGACATTCCTATATGTATATAAAATGTGGAGTTCAAGTAGTTTAGGCTTCCGCTAGAATGCTTGTGATAGGTGCGATGCGCTACTCTGGTATCATCCTGTACCTTCACCGACTGTTTTGTGGTATATCCTGTGGGGCCCCGGCCGGACCTTCTAGAATATATCATATGAACGGATGGGGATGTTACATTTTTGGTATCGGTTGTCTTGGTCTTTCCCTCTCGAAGTCGTGGCCGACTTCTTTTGTGGGGTGGCGAGCACGTGTTTGTGCACACCAAAGTCTACGATTGAACTCCTGAATGTCCATGATAGGAATGCATTTTGTATGTTTGAGGAACCTGCGTGTTCCTATTTTGTGTTGTTTGCTTGGGTACGACCGCTAATGTGTGTCTTGTCCACCTTTAGGTGACCCGAAGTGGAGCTGGGCCGTCTGAGCCCCAGCGTTCTGATGAAAGTACGGCACCAGCTGCGGTGCCTACACCTCCACCGTCTGCAGAACATGTCCGTTTAGTTGCGGAGGCCTTGTATACCATGATCCAAGGTCAGCCACTGAGGCAGGAACAAGCGGCTGTGAGGACAGAACAGGTGGTGACAAGGCCTGAACCTGTCGTGGAAGTGGTTCCTCGAGCGGCTGAGAAGCAGCTAACACGGTTTATGAGTTTCCATCCGCCTACGTTTTCGGGAGCAGGAACCCCGACGCAGGCTGAGGATTGGTTGTCGCGCGTCAAGCGAGTGATGACGGCGATAGGCACGGCGGAACATCAGAAAGTTACCTTAGCCACCTTCTTGCTTGAAGGAGAAGCTCGCTTATGGTGGGATGAGATGGAGTTGCATCATTTGGCGGGTCGTCCGTTAACCCAAGTGTCGATGGAAGAATTCTCCCGGCTCTTCCTTGCGAAGCACCTTCCTGTGGCTCAACGGATAGCCATGGAAAATGAATTCCAACGGTTGACTCAAGGTGATGGCAGTGTTGACGCGTACCTGCATGAATTTACTCGCTTGGGGCGGTATGCGGGTTCGATCTTTGCGGATGAGCAGAGGAAGACTAATCGGTTCTATGAAGGGTTGAGGGACGAGCTGAGATTCCTTGTGTCCTGTTCTGTGAACCAAGGTTTCCAAGCGTTGGTTGACACTGCGACCGCGTTGGAAAAAGATATGAAGAGGGTGCAAGGGAAGAGAGCGTTGGTGACGACGCAACCAGAGTGGAAGGCGCCCCGATTAGGAAAATCGTTTTATAAGAAGAGATGGGGTAAGAAGTCCAAGCCTAGTGGACAAGCTCCTTCATCAGTTGCAATAGGAGCAACATCAGGGGCAACCTCCAAGCCAGAAACTCGTACCTGCTTCAATTGTGGTAGGATGGGGCATATTGCGCGAGATTGTCAGATGCCGCCGAAGAGTGAAAAGAAGGCGGGAGCATCTTATGCGGAAAAAGGAAAGGCGGTGGTGGATTCCTCTGCCTCACATGCGCAACCCCGAGTCTACAATCTTGGCCTGCAAGAGGCCATCAAGCAGAGTGACGTGGTCCCAGTATGAGTTTAGTTTTGCCTATGCGATTGTTTGTATGCTTAGCTTAGTACCCCTATGTTTGTGGTTTGTGTGTGTGACATGTTTGTCATAGGCTTCGTGATGATTCGGGACACGCTGGCGCGAGCACTGTTTGATACAGGGGCATCGCATTCTTTTCTGTCGAGTGAGTTTCTTACGCGGCTTGGGATACCCAGTCGTGCAAAGACAGATAGCGTCAGAGTGGTGTTGCCGAATGGTTGTTGGATGCTTGCGGATCAAGCTTGCGATGTGGCGGTTCAGTTAGGAAGTCGGGATTTTTGTTTAACCGCATTTGTTTTGCCAATATCGGAATTCGATGTGATTTTTGGGATGGATTGGCTTGCGGAGCAGCATGCTATGATTGATTGCCAGTGCAAAGAAATCACGTTGGGCCAGAATACCGAACAGGAGACCAAGTTCGCGGGTATGCGAGGAGTAGGCGGGACATTGATGTCTGCACTCCAGGTAGTCAAAGCTGTTCGGAAGGGTGCGGAGTGTTACTTTGCACTAATTCAGGCTGTTGAGCCTAAGGCCACTTTGTGCGAGGTTCCGATTGTGGCAGAATTTACAGATGTGTTTCCCACGGATCTCCCTGGGCTACCACCCCAGCGGGAGATTGACTTCACGATCGAGTTGGTGCCAGGTGCGAAACCCGTGGCCCGCTCGTCATATCGCGTTGCGCCTAAAGAGATGGCTGAGTTGAAGGTTCAACTACAAGAAATGCTAGAGCAAGGTTATATCCGCCCAAGTATGTCGCCTTGGAGCGCGCCTGTGCTTTTTGTAAAGAAGAAAGATGGTGGGTTACGGTTGTGTATCGATTACCGTGAATTGAATAAGCTGACCGAGAAGAATAAGTATCCGATACCTCGGATTGATGAATTATTTGATCAGCTGGTGGGATCTACCGTCTATTCGAAGTTGGACCTGAAGTCTGGTTATTACCAGTTAAGAATTCGGGAAGGTGACATTCCCAAAACCGCATTTGGAACGCGCTATGGGCACTATGAGTTCACAGTCATGCCCTTTGGATTGTGTAATGCGCCTTCGGTGTTTATGGATTTGATGCACCGTATTTTCCGTGAGTATCTGGATCTGTTTGTGATCGTGTTCATTGATGATATCCTGGTGTACTCGAAGTCTAAAGCTGAGCATGAGATTCATTTGCGGTTGGTGCTGAACACGTTGAGGCAAAATCAGCTATATGCCAAGTTCTCAAAGTGTGAGTTTTGGCTATCGTCAGTGGCATTTTTGGGCCATGTGGTGAGTGGAGCGGGCATTGCAGTGGATCCAGCGAAGATAAGAGCCATACAAGAATGGCCAATATTGTCTTCCGTGGCCGAGGTCAGGAGTTTCCTTGGACTTGCGGGCTACTATCGAAGATTTGTGGAGAACTTCTCGCGGATCGCTTTGCCGCTAACCACACTGACGCGAAAGGATCAGAAGTTCGTTTGGACGCCAGAGTGCGCACGAGCTTTTGACGAGCTGAAGGTTCGGTTGACCACGGCGCCGGTGTTGTCTTCGCCATGTGGAACCGATGGGTTTGTGATCTATAGTGATGCCTCAGGAAGCGGTTTAGGCTGCGTTCTTCTGCAGAGCGGAAAGGTGATTGCTTATGGCTCACGCCAGCTGAAGGTGCACGAGCGAAACTATCCCGTCCATGATTTGGAACTAGCGGCGGTGATTTTTGCACTTAAGCTGTGGCGACACTACCTTTATGGAGTGAAGGTGGAGATCTATACCGATCATAAGAGCCTAAAGTATCTTTTAGAGCAGAAAGAGTTGAACATGCGACAACGAAGGTGGTTAGAGTTCCTTGGGGACTACACTTTCGAGATTCATTATACACCCGGGAAGGGGAATGTTGTCGCGGATGCCTTGAGTCGGCGAGTTCCGGCTAGAGCAAATTGGTTACAAAGGCATGATGAACGTCTTATCCAGGAATTGGAGGCATTGGAGATCTATTGTGTTGATAAGAATTCTACTGCCACTGCATGTTTGAACTGGACTGAGGTGCAATGTGACCTTACGGACCGAGTTCGATGGGCAACGGAGTTGGATGAAGATCTCTTGCGCTATGTGAATGAAGGACCAGAAGGCAAATTCACCTGGAATGACGGTCTTTTGCGAAAAGAGGGCCGTTTGTGCGTCCCGAATGTGGGGAAGTTGAGGGAAGAACTGATGTATGAAGCACATTATACGAAGTATTCCATTCACCCCGGGAGCACAAAGATGTTCAACGAGATGAAGAAGCTTTTCTGGTGGCCAGGACTTAAGAAAGATGTTGCCCTATATGTCGCCAAATGTCAAACATGTGCGATGGTGAAGGCGGAATGCCAAAAGCCGGGCGGTTATTTGAAGTCACTACCAATCCCAGTGTGGAAATTTGATGATATTTCCATGGATTTTGTGCATGGATTGCCAAGATCACAGCGAGGAAATGATTCCATTTGGGTGATAGTTGTCCGGCTAACAAAAGTAGCACATTTTCTTCCGAACAGGCGGGATGATTCGGTTGAAAGTTTGGCAAAGTTATATGTTGATCAGATTGTGCGACTTCACGTTGTTCCTCGGAGCATCGTAAGTGATCGAGATGGGCGATTCACGTCAAAGGATTGGAGGCTAGTTCACCGACTATTGGGCACAAAGTTGACTTTCAGTACGGCCTTTCATCCCCAAATGGATGGCCAGACTGAACATACCAACAGAACAATGGAGGACATGCTCCGAATGTGCGCCCTTGACTTCGAAAAGAAATGGGAAGATCATCTCTATATGGTCAAGTTTGCATATAATAACAGCTACCAAGCAAGCATTGGGATGGCACCATATGAAGCCCTATATGGAAGGAAGTGTCGTACTCCCTTGGCTTGGGTAGAAGCCGGTGAAGCCCGGGTTGTTAAACCAAATGAGGTTGATGAAGCAAACTCAACCATTCGGACTATTCGAGAGAGATTGCTTATTGCTCAAGATCGACAAGCGAAGTACTACAATGCCAATCACCGGAACGTCGAATTTGCGGTTGGCGACTGGGTCTACTTGAAGATCAAGCCATTCAAAGGTGTCTCCAGGATTCGACGCTTGAAAAAGTTGAGTCCAAGATATTTAGGTCCTTTTGAAGTGGTTGAGCGAATTGGCGAAGCGGCTTATCAGCTAGCTCTGTCGGCAGACTTGGGTGGGTTACATGATGTCTTTCACATCTCGGTGCTTCGGAAGGCCGTGAAAGATCCAGCTCAAGTGATCGCGGATGATCGGGTGCCGGTGGAGTATGGGCTAACAACGAGAGTTAGACCCATTCAGATCGAAGATCGAGCCGAGAAACAGTTGCGGAACAAGATGGTGGGTATGGTAAAAGTCCGATGGGACAACTGAGGCCGTGAAGAACTGACATGGGAGCGCGAGCAAACCATGCGAGCAGAGTTCCCTGAATTGTTTCTGTAATTTGGAGCGAGAATATTGTAACATAAACGTTTATATATATAGATATATGTTGTTACATTTTTTTGCTAGTTTCTGTTACTTTCCTGTCTTTAAATTTCGAGGACGAAATTTCTTGTAGGAGGGGAGGATTGTAACAGCCCAAAGTTCTGAAACAGGAAAATTTGGGTGACACGGCCTGGGACACGGGCGTGTCCCAGGGCGTGTCAGGGGACACGGCCTGGGACACGGGCGTGTCGCAGGGCGTGTCGAGGTTGTGTCGACGATTGGGCTTTGTATCGACGATTTTTGATCTCGACGATTCGTCGGGAGGAGGCACACGGCCCAGGACACGGGCGTGTCCAAGGCCGTGTCGCATTCTCGACGAGTTTTTCTCGACGATCGTCGAGTGTCGAGAAGTGTGTGTCGAGTGTTGAACACGGCCTGTGACACGGGCGTGTCACAGGGCGTGTCAAATCAGGCGACGAACTCAGCCCGCCGAAGGATTTCGACAGGGCGTGTCTTTGTGCCGTGTCTGGGCACACGGCCTGGGACACGGGCGTGTCACAGGCCGTGTGAAGTCTCGGGATGATTTGGGATTTTTTCCCCCAGGTACACGGCCACAGACACGGGCGTGTCTGAAGGCGTGTTGGTGACACGGCCCATGACACGGGCGTGTCCCGTGGGCGTGTCACTGGTTTGGATAAGTCGGTTGACCACCGCTTGAGGCACACGGCCTGGCACACGGCCGTGTTCGAGGCCGTGTCGGGTCAAAAACTGTGTTTTTGGCAGAATCGTGGCCGTCCATTTCTTCAGTCTGGATCCAAGGGCTGAAGCTTCTTCTTCTTTTTCCTTAAGGGCCGAAATCAGAGAAGTGTTGCTCACTTGAATTTGGCCTTCATCTTTCTTCAAGAGAGAGAAAGAGAGAGAGAAAGGAGGAGGAAGAGGAAAGGGGGCTGCTGCTGGTGGTGTTGCGGTTTACCGACGAGAGATCCGAAGCCAGCGTTGCGGAGGAAACGCTCTTGCAAGTCTTGCAAGCTAGCTTGGAGGCCATGGCACCGAAGCGATCGTCAAGGGTAACGACTTTTCTTCCTAGCCATGGGAAGGCTTCCTTTTTGGCATATCTTATGATTTCCCCCACCAAGAGGTGGCTGATTTTGGGAATCTTTGGGTGGATGCTTGAAATCCCCTTTGTATTGCATATAGATCCGGAAATGGAGTACGGAATAGGCATGCTGTGTGAAGCCCATCTGGACAGGTTGGTCTGGATTGGTGATGTTGCATACGAACCGTAGAAGACTCCGTGATAAATGTGTCGTGTTCGGAGTCTACGGGTTATACCTGCGAAAAGGAGTAGCAGGAAGTACTGGGGTGGTAGCCCAGGAAAATAGCCTTGTGATGGTTTTGGGTCCAACCTGTGAATGAGGCACAGGAAGTACTGGTGGGACCAGGAAAGGCCCTTTTTGTGATGCTTGATGTCATAGGTTGTCCACCTGTGGAGCGAGTCACAGGAAGTACTGGTGTGCCCAGGAAAGACCCCTGACATTTGTAATTTACGGTGTCCACCTGTGACGGGAATTACAGGTAGTACTGGTGCGCCCAGGAAAGACCCGCTGTTGTTGTAAGGAAATGGGTATAGTGAAATACCTAGGCTTGAATGCCAGGAACAGGATTGGTGAGACCGACCCGCGCCTTTGATATAGCCATGAGTACGCTGTACTCGGAGAAGGCAAGGCGATTTGAGCAACGGGGGGTGGAGGATCCGACCTGCGCTATGTCCGTCTGACGTGAGACCAAAAAGTGCGGTCTGTTGGAGCGCATAGCAAGAGTCTTCGGCCTGCGCGCCATGACACAATGGGGGGCTACGGGCCATCCCGGTGTCCGAGGACTAACTCCGGCTGCACGTCATGGAGTAAATGCTCAAGAGAGTTACCGTTGGGTGATAACCCTGATACGGTGGTGGGCAAGAGGTTGCCAGAACACCAAGAATGTGCCCTGAGTGCACGGACCGTTGGGCCAGGTGGCGAACGGTTGTGATGGCTTGTGTGCGTGAAAGCACTTTTTGATGATATAGCTTGCCATACTTGTGATATGATATGCCTGCAGGGAAAAAAATACCGCTGCCCCGAGAGAAGGGGTAGGGTCGTTATAATTTGGTCAGCTGAACGCTGACCGTTGCTTTTGTTTGCCATCGGTGTGTGGATTGTCCCTTGCACAGGTACTGGAGAGCCGAGCGGGACGCATAGAGGTTGATGCTCCTGCTGGTGTTGCTGCTGCTGTTAGCTGCTAGCCCTCGAAGGCTATTGTGTTATTTTGTATGTTTGCTTTTATTGTGGTCGGCCTGCGCGCCAACCTGTTTTAGGCCACTGATTTGAAAGCCTTGTAAGGCCATAAGGCCAACTCTTTTGACATGTTGTAAGACATTCCTATATGTATATAAAATGTGGAGTTCAAGTAGTTTAGGCTTCCGCTAGAATGCTTGTGATAGGTGCGATGCGCTACTCTGGTATCATCCTGTACCTTCACCGACTGTTTTGTGGTATATCCTGTGGGGCCCCGGCCGGACCTTCTAGAATATATCATATGAACGGATGAGGTTGTTACAACAAGTGTTGACACAAAGGATATGTGTCGACACTCAGCAAAGGTATCAACACAGAAGGCATGTGTCGACACCAAGAAGATGTGTCGACACTTAACAAGTTCAACACAAGAAGATGTGTCGACACAAAAGAGTTGTGTCGACACTTACAAGAATTCAACTAAGTACTAAAGAACAAGGAGTTGTGTCGACACACAATATCAGTGTCGACACATATTGAAGAAGCAGTGTCGAGAAACAGATTCTACGACACAAGGAGTTGTGTCGACACTATAAAGGCTTGTGTCGACACTTAGTCTACTTGTGTCGACACTTAGTCTATTAGTGTGGACAATTAAAGACTGACTGTCTCGACACTTTCAGACAGTTACAGAAAATTCAAGAAGTGACTGGATGACTTGATAGCTGCCATTCCAGCCTGTCTACTGTAACTGTCAGAGTTGTCAAAAAGTCGTTAGAAACCGGATCAGCCGGTCACCATGAAGAAGGCCTATATAAAGGCTTATTCTGTCAACAGAAGAAGATGATTAACAACAATCAGTTCAAGCAATTCATTGAAGAATCAATTCAAGTGAAGTTCTAAGAAGTTGGAGAGAGAGAGCTCCTTCCAAGAAGACAGCTGTTGAACCAGGCTGTGAAGAAAAGTTTCAGATTGAGTTCTGATTCCTAAGTTAGCAGTGATTGAAGATCAGCTGCATAGAGACTCAACCCTATTGTGTTCTAATTTCAAGAAGCTTTGAAGGAAGCCAAGGATGGTTGATCTCAGCAAAGTTCTTCCAAGAACTTATCAAGAAACCTATCAACTCTTCTCTCTTATTCTGAGTTGTAGGTTTACACTTTGTAATTTTAATTTCTTGTAAGATCCTTAGGGATCTGAGTTGTAAGACTGAAATTATAAAGGCTGAGTGGTAGGGCCTGTGTGCCTGAGTGTAGGAGATCCATTTCTCTGAGTGTAGGCCTTGTTGAGGGCTGAATGTAGGCCTTGTTGAAGGCTGAGTGTAGGTCTTTGTGAAGACTGAGTGGTAGGGCTTTGAGCCTGAGTTGTAGGAACCTGTTTGGGGTTCTGAGTGTAAGATTTGAGGATCTGAGGCATAGTGGAGAAGTTTGGCCGAATCTAGTAGACTACTAGATAGGCTAAGGGGGAAAATGGATGTACCCAGACCATGGGGAACCACTATAAAACTGTGTGTACTCTGTGTATGTGATTGATTCTGTGTATGCTGTGTTAAATTCTGTGAATTCTGTGATTAATTCTGCCTACAAGTTTAAAAAGATAAAGTCACCTATTCACCCCCCCCCCCCTCTAGGTGATTAGGCACAATTACTTTCATCAACCCATTAGGAGTACCCTCACGAATGAGTGTGGGACAAATATTTGAATGTTCGCTCGGGTGAGTGCAATAGATGATGCCACATTCCAGAATTTGATTCACTGTTAAACATCAAAGGAAATGTGGGACACATTGATAGTGTACATGGAGGGCTCTGAAGAAGTTAGACAGGACAGAAAGTCTTTGTTAAACCAAGAATATGAAAGTTTCAGACAAGGCAGGTCTGATAGTATAACTGAGTGCTACAAGAAATTCTATAGGATTGTCAATGAGTTGATGTCTTATGGAAGAGAATTCAGCAACTATGAGCTGAATGATAAGTTCTTAAGATCCCTAACTAAAGACTGGGATACTAAGATTTGTGCTATAAGGGAAATGGCCAAATTAGCAGACATTCCTCCTCCAACATTGTTTGGAAAACTGTTATCATATGAGATGCAGTTAATGGTAAGGAAAGAAGAGGAGAAGACTGCCAGAGTTGAGCATAAATAAAGAGCTGTGGCATTCAAGACAGAAGTCACCATGAAATATAAAAGTAAGTCTCCATCACCACCTCCAAAAGTGGCTGAGACTGAGACAGATGAGTCAGAAAGCAGGAATTCTGAAGGTAGTGAGAGTGATGAGGACTTTACAGCTTTCACAAGACATTTTTAGATGTTCCTAAAGAAGAAACAATGGAGGTCTAAGCCCTCCACTTCACAGAAGTCGTCAAAGAATGACAGGAGAAAGCCCAAGTCAAGTAGAACTACATCTTCAAAGATAGTCTGTTATTGTTGTAACAAATAAGGACATGTTGTTGCTGACTGTCCAGAGAAAAGGAAAGAGTCAACTAATAAGAAGAAGACTCAAATCAAGGGCAAAAAGGAAAGGTCCTTTGTTGCTAAGAAGGACAAAAGTCTGTCAGATATGTCTTCTTCAGAAACTGATTCAGAAGCTGAAGCTTACATTGGACTGTTTGCTGAAGAAGAAGAAGATGAGTTCATCCAATTAATGAACTCAATATATGAGCAAGAATACAATCAGTGCCAGGGACTGATGGCCTTATCAGAAGGAGATAAAATCCAGGATCAGCCTGAACCAAGTCAGGTACAAAATTATTCTTCAAGTTCTGTTTCTAGTGCTAGTTCAGAATCAGATTCATCAGCATCAAGTGATGAGAGTGGATCTGAATCTGAAGGAGATATTCATCAATTGATTGATGAATATAGAGTAGTGTTGCAAGCTTTAAAGAAAAGCAAATCCTTGGCCAAGAGTCAGGCTAAGGAGATTGCCAGTCTTAAAGTTGCTGCAACAGATTTTGATAAGATGATTGATCAGAAATTAAATGAAATAGCCAGACTGAAGCACATAACTGTTATTCAGATGGGGACTATAACATTTAAAAATGATCAAATCAGAAATCTGGAGATTAGTCTTTAGAAGGAGAGAGAGATAGTTGCAAGGTTTTTTAAACCAAAATCTATTTTACCTTTGATAGATGAATTTGTACATCAAAAGGGTAAAACTAGATTAGGGTTTACAAAACCTGCTAGGACTGTTCAGTCCAAGTCTAAGGGCAAAGCCCCAGTACTCAATAAGGAGCCTGTTGTTAACAAAACAGCCAGGGTTTTACCTAAGCAAAGGTACAATAGATTTGAGTGCTGGTGTTGTGGCAAGGTAGGCCACTTTGCCATAGACTGTTGGCACAATTCAAGTGCCAAAGTGAGTAGCAATCTGTCTGCTAGAAAAGCTACAGGTAGTTTTGTTAAGAGGCAAACTAACCATCACCAAGGACCCAAGAATTCTTTGGGTTCTAAGGTTAACTAATCTGTTTTGCAGGTGAGTCCAAGTGACCATGCCCCAATATGGTACTTGGACAGTGGATGTTCCAGGCACATGACTGGAACTAGGGGATTGCTGAAGGACTATATATCAATCAAGGATTATCCTAAAGTCACCTTTGGTGGTTCTGAAAAAGGAATCATCAAAGATTTTGGTAACATTTCTAGCAACCTTATAACAATTACTCAAGTGGCTTATGTTAAAGGTTTGAAACACAACCTCATTAGTATAAGTCAGCTGAGTGATTTAGGATATGACATCTCATTTGTCAAAGATGGTTGTCATATCAGGAGGTCAAATGATCAAAAGATCATTCTGACAGGTTATAGGAAGAGAAATGTCTATTGTCTAGACATTATGTGTGAGAACAATGTTTCTCCTGTGTGTTTTGTAGCTGATGAGAAAGTCTCTCATTGTGTCAAATGGCACAAGAGGCTAGCCCATCTCAACTACAAGACAATGGTCAACTCTTTAGCAAAGAGTTAGTGAGGAATGGACCTCATGTTAAGTGTATTAAAGATGCGATATGCTCAGCTTGTCAAAAGGGCAAGCAGACTAGATCCACCTTTAATAGCATTGAGAACAAATATGCTGTGAGGTGCTTATACCTCTTGCATATGGATCTCTTTGGTCATATTCCAGTTCACAGCCTAGGTAGGAAGGTCTACACATTTGTGGTTGTAGATGACTACTCAAGGTTTTCCTGGGTGTTCTTCCTTAGACAGAAATCTAAAATCCAAGTATCTTATACAACTTTGTTAAACAAATTCAGAATGAATTGAACAGTACAGTGGTCAAAATCAGAAGTGACCATGGTACTGAATTTCAATCTGACAGTATGACAAAACTGTGTGAAGAATTTGGAATATTTCAGGAATTTTCTTCACCAAGAACACCTCAGCAAAATGACATTACTAAAAGGAAAAATAGAACCTTGATTGAGTCTGGTAGAACCCTATTAAGTGACACATCTCTCCCAGAATATTTCTGGGCTGAGGCAGTAAACACTGCATGCCATGTAATTAATAGGGCTACTATCACCAAGAGCCACAATAAGACACCCTATGAGATTGTGAAAGGCAGAAAACCAAATCTATCCTATTTCAGGATCTTTGGTTGTAAATGCTATATACTTAACAATGGTAAGTCTTACTTAACCAAGTTTGCTGCCAAATCCCAAGAGGGGATCTTTGTTGGGTACAACAACAACAGTAAGGCTTATAGAGTCTACAACTTGACTACTCAAGTTGTAGAAGAATCAGTTCATGTAGTATTTGATGAAGCTAGACTCATTAACAATGAATTGTCTAGAAGTATTTGCAGCTCTACAGGTGTGACTGAGAAGATGGACAAGCTCACTATTGAAGAAGATTCTACTGCAAGTCAGCATGTAGTTGATAGTGGCTGTTGTCCAGGGGGAGTACTAGATGCACCTGATGCAGTAGAAGACCAAGGAGTGCAGCAAGTTGAAGAAGCTGAAGAAGCACAACCAGAAGACAGGCTGCCTCTAGCTAATAGACATCTAAAAGATCATCCAGCTAATCAAATCATTGGAGATCTCAGACAAGGGGTACAAACAAGGAGCAGAAATCTAAGTTCAGTACTCTACTCCAGCTTTCTATCCCAAGTAGATCCAAAGAGATTTGAAGAAGCTATCCTAGACCCTCATTGGATTGAGGCAATGCAAGAGGAACTGAACCAGTTCAAAAGATGCAATGTCTGGGAGCTAGTTCCTAAACCCAAGGACCACAACATTATAGGAACTAAGTGGATCTTTAGGAACAAGATGGATGAACATGGAGTTATTATAAAGAACAAAGCAAGACTGGTTGCAAAAGGTTATAGACAGGAAGAAGGTATTGACTTTGATCAAACCATTGATCCAGTAGCCAGACTGGAAGCTATAAGGATGTTCTTGGCTTATGCAACCTATCAAGGGTTTAAAGTATACCAAATGGATGTTAAGTCAGCTTTTCTAAATGGAAATCTGAAGGAAGAAGTTTATGTGGAACAGCCATCAGGTTTTGTTGATTCAACTAAATCTAATTATGTCTATAGACTTAGGAAGGCTTTGTATGGGTTTAAACAAGCCCCTAGGGCTTGGTATGAGACCCTGTCTAGTTTCCTCATTAAGAATAAATTCACAAGGGGGAAAATAGACAAGACTTTATTCCTTAGGGAATCCAGAGGTAAGATAATCTTAGTCCAAATATATATAGATGACATTATATTTGGGTCTACAGAAAATAGTCTTTGTAGGAAGTTTGCAAAACTTATGCAAGGGCAATTTGAAATGAGCAGTATGGGGGAACTTAAGTTCTTCTTGGGTCTCCAAGTTAGACAGACTGAGAATGGTTTATCCATATGCCAGTCTAAGTTCACTCTAGAATTGATAAGAAAGTATGGTATGGAATCATCCAGTACCATGAAAACTCCTATGGGGTCAAGTATGTCTCTTAGCAAAGATGATACAGGGAAACCTGTAGATGAGACTTTGTATAGAGGGATAGTTGGCTCCCTATTGTATTTGACTACTAGTAGACCAGATATCATGTATGCTACATGTGTCTGTGCTAGGTACCAAGCTTGCCCTAAAGAATCTCACTTGACAGCAGTCAAAAAGATTCTGAGATATCTAAAGGGCACTCCTTATCTAGGCCTTTGGTACCCTAGGAATGGAGACATTGAACTGACATGTTATTCAGATGCAGATTTTGCAGGCTGCAAAGAAGATAGGAAAAGTACAACAGGTACCTGTCAATTCCTAGGTGGAAGACTGATATCATGGAGTAGCAAGAAGCAAACAAGTGTGGCTATCTCCACAGCAGAATCAGAGTATGTTGCTGCAGGAAGTTGCTGTGCTCAACTTCTATGGATTCAACATCATCTAGAAGACTATGGTATACAAGTAAGTAGAACACCTTTATTTTGTGATTCTAGTAGTGCTATTTCTATTGCAAACAATCCTGTCTCCCATAGTAGGACTAAGCACATAGAAATCAAATACCATTTTCTAAGAGAACATGTGGAAAAAGGAGATATTTCACTAGAGTATATTAATACAGATAATCAACTAGCTGACATGTATACTAAGCCCTTAGATGAAACCAAGTTCAATAAATTTAAAATTGAATTAGGGATGATAAACTTAGAATAAGTTTACAAAAGAAAATTGGTTAAGTAAAATGGTGTCGACACACAGAGTTGTCTGTGTCGACACAGAAAAGTGGTGTCGACATTTCAGAGAAATGGTGTTGACACATCTAGACAGTCTGTGTCGACACTTAAGAGAATTAGTGTCGACACATGAAAAGTAGGTGTCGACACATCCAAGGTGGTGTCGACACTTAGGATTTACTCAACATTAGTCTGGTAAAGTCTCGACTAAGTGTCGAGCAAAGCAGTGTCGACACATAAACAAGTGTCGACACATATATTCTGTCGACTATACTTGTGTCGACACATAGTTGTCGAGACATTATAAGTCAGTGTCGACACTTTTCAATAGTCTCGACACAATTTAAGTATTTTGACGCGCCCTTTCATCTTCAATTCTAGAAAGGTATAAATAGGTTTTCGCCATTGTCTGTCGACACGCTCACCAAAGTTTCGAGACCAAACTTGTGTGTCGACACCTCTCTTCTCTAAGTTCAAATTTCTTCAAACCCTAATGGCGCCCAAGCTAGAAGAGAATGTGAATGAAGGATATGAACTCATGCGGCATGCTTTTGATGACACGGAACACGATATCAAAGGCATGATAACCCTAATAGCTGAGACTGGGTTAGAATTTCTTGTTTTAGAGCCGATCAAGATCTGGAAGAAGGAGGTCCTGGAGTTTCTGAATGGAGAAACATTAGATGAATCAGGACTCCAAATTAAGTCAAGAGTTCATGGGGCAAAGGTGAATGTCTCACCTAAAAGTCTGATAAAGATACTTCAGTTACCAAGGACAAAGGAAGAAGATGATGTTTCTGCTTCTAAGACTAGAGAAGCATTGACATGGTGTGGACTGGACTCCAACATGAAAATAGGATCTGTTTTCAACAGAAAGGGAATGAATATGCAAGGCAAATTCTTATCTGAAATTGTTGGCAAGGTTATCTTGAGCAAGCCTGGAGGGCATGACAGAGTATCGGCTCATATGTTTAGTCTAATGACAAGAATTATCTTCAAACTAGAAACTGATTGGTCTGCAGTTGTATTTGAGAAGATCAAAGAGAGTATGAAGAAGCCCAATTTGGGCAGAATTCTAAGTCTTTACCTAGCTGGTAGTATACCAGAGGTAATGAGTCAAGCAGCTGGAACTAAGATTAACCACATGAGGAGAATGGATTTGAGAATCTTCTCTAGGTGGGATAGAGTGTTAACCAAAGAAATGCCAACTCCTGAGAAGGAAACACCCCTGAAAAAGAAGAAGAAGCCAGCTCCTGTGGCTCAAGAATCCTCAAGCAGCTCTGAAGAGCAAGTTGTTTTCACTCCTGATGAAGAAGAAACTGGAAATGCTGGCCAGTCACCTGCTAGACAAGAAGATGCACCAAGGCAGGGGGAGCTACCACAAGCAAGCCCGTTTCACCAGGATTCCATCTAGGGGGATCCTCTACTAGTGGATGAGCCAACTCCTCTAGAAAGTGAACAAGCTACCCGCACAATACTTGAGCAAACATAGACACATATCCAACCGCAGGATGTTGTCATGGAAGACACATCTGTTGTTGATCAAGTTGTTGATGAGATAAGAGTTTCTCCAGCCCATCATCAACAGGAATTTACCTTAGAAGAACTATTCCCAGATCTTCTACAATCAGATTTTGTGAAAGAGAACACTGCTACTGAGGGGGAGAAAGCCCATGTTGAGGGGGAGCATGTGGATATCATTGAGGAAACAACAAGGAAAGACCCTGAAGTTCCAAAGGATGCTGAGCAGGTTCCTAGGACTGACAGGGATTTACATTCTAGCCCTAAGGACAGGGTTGATATAGCTAGTACATCTGCATCTGAAGATGAAGAGGCTGCAAGAGCCAAGAAGAGGAAATTTCAAGTCTTCAAGAGGAGGAGCCAGACATATAAAAAGGCACTGCAAACCATTGCACTACAGCCTGCACCATCTACTGACTATAGTTCTCTGATGGTTGCAATGCAGATAAAGATGGATGAGCAAAGGCAAGCTATAAAAAAGTATATAGATGAAGGTCAAAAATCCCTACAGTTTGATCTGGCCCAAGACATTAAGTCCATCAGATTTGAAATGAATTTGAATAAGAAAGAAATGACTGACTGTTTCCATAAAGGAGGAAATGCAGTAGTCTATCTGGCCACACATCAAGATAAATTAAAGACTAAACTTGATGAGCTAGAAGTGAAGCAAGGCTATGTTCTGGAGAACCAGATCAGAATGAATGATAATTTGACTGCTTCCCATAATGCCATTATAACAGAAATGAAGAATATAGCTACTGGGCAGACTGCAGCAAGTGCTACTGCCAAATCAGAATTTGATAAAGCATTATAAGAAGGGATCACTGCTGTTACTTCTGTAATTCAAGATTCTCAGAAGCTCATAACTGAAAAGCTCCAAAGGTTGAAACCTTTCTACAAAGATGGAGTCAATTACCTAAATGCACAAATCAGATTTCAGAAAGATGACCTGAGGGATCACATTGAAAGAGAAGTCATAAAGGGGGAGAGGGTGTTAGTCAAAGCCAGCTCTAATCATGCCAAATGGATTTCAAATTCCATCAGAGCCACCCTTGGATATCCTCCATTATGTGATGATGACAATGTGGTAGAGTCTGGTATTAATCCTGCTTATCTTGGAGGGGAGCAAGCTGAAGTGGCTCAAGTAATATACCCTCCACCAGACTTTGATATGATCCATCAAGATATACAGACAATGTATAGTCCTCCTGAAGGAATTCAAAATGTCATCCTTGAGAAAGTAGTTCAGTCTGTGCCAGAGGCAATCCTGAAAGAACAAGAAGCTTTGCTAAAAGAATAAGAGACACAATTATCTAAGAAGAGATTCAGAGAGCAAGCTGAACTTAGGCCAGACTTTGAACAATGGAGCCCCACTTCCAGGAATATCATCTTAACTGTATGGAAGGCTGCCAAGGACAATATTCAGGATAGAAACAAGTGGTATTCTGAACTGGAGTGGAGGAAGCATGAGAATAGGCAAGAGACCATTGTGCAATATAGAAGAAAGGATAAGATGGGAAAGCTACCTCCTACTACCCAGGAGCCTAGCAAGTACTTTCCAAAGCCTTATCATTACTTTGAAAGGCAGAAGATCAAGGCTGAAGAATTGAAAAAGAAGGATCTTAAAGGAAAGAAGCCTGCTGCTGCTGAAGATGCTGAAGCCCCAGTCCAAGCAAAGATACAATCAGGAAAGGGCATTGTGATCAAATAACCAGAGCAGCAATAGGATAGACATTTACTTAAGTTTACTAGTTATAATCATTTGTAGTAAACTCACTGTAAACTTTTGATTAATGTAAATGTTGGATTTTGAAAGAACATTGTTATATGTTCATCTATTACATTAATTACTCTGAGCTATGTGTATATACTTGTTTTGTTCATGCATGATTAAGTACTTACCCTGTCATATTTTACTGTTTTACATCATACTGTAAATTTGTTATGTATGGTGTATATCATTGACTAAGGGTTATGACTTCTCCAAATAGGGGGAGATTGTTGGGTACATTGGAATACATGTACCTGATTTGAAGAAGCCTCACCCTACTCAATGATATACATCAAAATGTATTTGATGTGTTTTGAGTTTAGTTGTGCACGTTAAGTATTTGCAGGGAAAGCTGAAAAGTTTCTAAGTCCATGTGTCGACACCCAGAAGAAAAGTGTCGACACTTAAGAGGACTTGTGTCGACACCCAGAGAAGCAGTGTCGACACCCAGAGAAGCAGTGTCGACACTTGGAGTAATTTTGTCGACACCAGGAATGCAGAGTCGACACCAGAAGGAAAGTGTCGACACATACAGGCTGTGTCGACACTCAATGAAGAAACATCCAGAGAAGCTGTGTCGACACTTATAAGCAGTGTCGACACCCAGAGGAACTTTGTCGACATCAAAAGTGTCGACACTTGGAGGCTGTGTCGACACTTAGCAAAAGTTCAACAAAGCTCAAGTAAAAGTGTCGACACTAGGAGGCTGTGTCGACACTCAGCAAACTTCAACAGAGTTTAAGTACAAGTGTCGACATAATGAAGAATGTGTCGACACACAGCAAAAGTCTCAACACATGAAGAAAGTGTCGACACTGGGAGGTTGTGTCGACACTCAGCAAATTTCAATAAAGTCTAAGTACAAGTGTCGACACAAAGGAGATGTGTCGACACTCAGCAAAGGTATCAACACAGAAGGCATATGTCGACACCAAGAAGATGTGTCGACACTTAACAAGTTCAACACAAGAAGATGTGTCGACACAAAGGAGTTGTGTCGACACTTACAAGAATTCAACTAAGTACTAAAGAACAAGTAGTTGTGTCGACACACAATATCAGTGTCGACACATGTTGAAGAAGCAGTGTCGAGAAGCAGATTCTACAACACAAGGAGTTGTGTCGACACTATGAAGGCTTGTGTCGACACTAAGTCTACTTGTGTCGACACTTAGTCTATTAGTGTCGACACTTAGTCTATTAGTGTCGACACTTAAAGACTGACTGTCTCGACACTTTCAGACAGTTACAGAAAATTCAAGAAGTGACTGGATGACTTGACAGCTGCCATTCCAGCCAATCTACTGTAACTGTCAGAGTTGTCAGAAAGTCGTTAGAAACCGGATCAGCCGGTCACCATGAAGAAGGCCTATATAAAGGCTTATTCTGTCAACAGAAGAAGATGATTAACAACAATCAGTCGAAGCAATTCATTGAAGAATCAATTCAAGTGAAGTTCTAAGAAGTTGGAGAGAGAGAGCTCCTTCCAAGAAGACAGCTGTTGAACCAGGCTGTGAAGAAAAGT
Organism: Platanthera guangdongensis; assembly: GCA_039583875.1. Lineage (NCBI taxonomy): Eukaryota > Viridiplantae > Streptophyta > Magnoliopsida > Asparagales > Orchidaceae > Platanthera > Platanthera guangdongensis. The sequence goes on from CM077156.1 coordinate 135,100,085, forward strand.
TTCAGATTGAGTTCTGATTCCTAAGTTAGCAGTGATTGAAGATCAGCTGCATAGAGACTCAACCCTATTGTGTTCTAATTTCAAGAAGCTTTGAAGGAAGCCAAGGAAGGTTGCTCTCAGCAAAGTTCTTCGAAGAACTCATCAAGAAACCTATCAACTCTTCTCTCTTATTCTGAGTTGTAGGTTTACACTTTGTAATTTTAATTTCTTGTAGGATCCTTAGGGATCTGAGTTGTAAGCCTGAAATTATAAAGGCTGAGTGGTAGGGCCTGTGTGCCTGAGTGTAGGAGATCCATTTCTCTGAGTGTAGGCCTTGTTGAGGGTTGATTGTAGGCCTTGTTGAAGGCTGAGTGTAGGTCTTTGTGAAGACTGAGTGGTAGGGCTTTGAGCCTGAGTTGTAGGAACCTGTTTGGGGTTCTGAGTGTAAGATCTGAGGATCTGAGGCATAGTGGAGAATTTTGGCCGAATCTAGTACACTACTAGATAGGCGAAGGGGGAAAGTGGATGTACCCAGACCTTGGGGAACCACTATAAAACTGTGTGTACTCTGTGTATGTGATTGAATCTATGTATGCTGTGTTAAATTCTGTGAATTCTGTGATTAATTCTGCCTACAAGTTTAAAAAGATAAAGTCACATATTCAACCCCCCCCCCCCACTCTAGGTGATTAGGTACAATTACTTTCATCAACCCATTAGGAGTACCCTCACGAATGAGTGTGGGACAAATATTTGAATGTTCGCTCGGGTTAGTGGGGGATCTGCTAAAGAAACATTATAGAATAGCACCCTTTGATGAGAGATATGAGCAAGAGGACTCAAGAAAACTAGTGTTTTCTGAATTATATGAAGACAGTAAGCAAACACAAAATCCATGGGTATTTGAACCCGAATTTCCGAGAAAAAGCATAATATTTGATGGAAGAATAGGAGATCTTCTTGAACAACTTGTTATTATAGGGAAGTCCTATATCCTCAAATTAATTCATCAAGTTGATGATAAAATCCATGGGCGTTCCAATGGGCATTACGCACTTGTTACACAACAACCTCTTAGAGGGAGGGCCAAACAAGGGGCAAAGAGTAGGAGAAATGGAAGTTTGGGCTCTAGAGTGATTTGGTGTTGCTCATATTTTATAAGAGATGCTTACTTATAAATCTGATCATATTACAGCTCGTCAAGAAGTACTTGGTGCTATGATTATTCATAAGGTATGTAAGTGGTGTCTTTATTCCTAAAAAAGCTTCTTTATATACCAAGTCTCGCAATGTTTCGCACAAGTAGGAGGAAACACTCAAACACTGAGCATATCTCGCTATCAGGCTCTCACCTAGCTGGCAGGGCTGGATGTCACTCGATAGCATATACCAAGACACCGAGCAGATCCCGCTGTCAGGCTTTCACCATGCTGGTAGGGCTGGATGTCACTCGATGGCATCTACCTAGACCCCGAGCAGATCCCGCTGTCAGGCTTTCACTAGCTAGCAGTGTTGGATGTCACTTGATGGTAGACTACCCCAAGCAGATCCCGCTGCTAGGCTCTCACATAGCTCTCAGGGCTATATGTCACTCCATGGCATTTACACAGACCCCGAGCAGATCCCGCTGTCAGGCTTTCACCTAGCTGGCAGGGTTGGATGTCACTTGATGGCGTCTACCCAGACCCCGAGCAGATCTAGTTGCCAGGCTCTCAACTAGCTAGAAGGGCTGGATGTCACTCGATGGCGTCTGTCCAGGCTCCGAGCAGATCCCGCTGCCACGCTCTCACCTAGCTGGCAGGGCTGGATGTCACTTGATGGCGTCTACCAAGACCCCGAGCAGATCCCGCTACCAGGATTTCACCTAGCTGGCAGGGCTGGATGGCACTCGATGGCGTCTACCCAGACCCCAAGCAAATCCTGCTGCCAGGCTCCCACCTAGCTGGCAGGGCTGGATGTCACTCGATGGCGTATACCCAAGCCCCGAGCAGATCTTGCTGCCAGGCTCTCTCCTAGCTGACAGGGTTGGATGTCACTCGTGTGATTCTACCCAGACCCCGAGCAGATCCCACTGCCAGGCTCTCACCTAGCTGGCAGGGCTGGATGTCACTCGTGTGAGTCTACTCGGACCCCGAGCAAATCCCGCTACAAGACTCTCACCTAGCTGGTAGGGCTGGATGTCACTCGTGTGAATCTACTCAGATCTCGATAAGATCCCACTGTCAGGCTCTCACCTAGCTGGCAGGGCTGGATGTCACTCATGTGAGTCTACCCGAACCCCCGAGCAGATCTCGCTACCCGGCACTCACCTAGCTGGCAGTGCTGCAAGTCACTCGTAGGAGTCCAATCCAGTTCGCCAACTGGCCAACAAGACAGGTCGAGACGAATGATGCAATATTGGAAGATGGAGGGCCCCAGTCATCTGAATGACCTAGAAAGGAGTCACATGGCTAACGAGATAGGTCCAGCATGATCATCTAGCGCCTAAGATAACAGTCAAGGCGATAAGAGCATGGGCTGCGTCGCATGAGGGCCAGCTCGCACGGAACCTGGCATCCTGGGTGCGAGCCAAGCCGGCTCGCCTCTCCTAGCAAGCGAGAAAGCAACGCAGAGGACCTAGGCTATAGTGGCGGCTCGCCGCTCGCGGGTCGGCTAACTAAGTCCCCCGTGCTTCACAATCTAAGTCCTTAGTGGGTACATGACCTCGTCGATATAACACGGAAGGAAGAACTGGGAGCGGGAGTATCAAGGTCGGCCGCGAATACAAAAAGAGAGAAAATCTACATCGCACAAACATGGCAAGCAACAGTAATGTGTATACGTATAAAGCGAGTAGGGAATCGTTCACTGAAAAACAAAATTTCAAAATCGGGACGTGGCCCGTGCTTACATTATAACAAAAAGAAAATATATACATAAGGGGACGCGAGCTCCCGGGGGACAAATCCTAGATGCGCTGGTAGGACTTGTCTCCCGGATCCGGCACCGGGAGGAACAATGCTGGCGCCACATCGCTCGCAGAGAGGCCCGCGCACTCGCTCTTGATGAGATCAGCCCGCCCTAGCATCTATAGTGTATACTTGGCCGCGTTGGCGCCATTCTTCTGCATCATTTTTCCAGTTCATACTCGGTATAATGCGCGAGCTGGCAGGTGCTGCTTGATGATGGCGGGATAGCCGCCGCGGCCTCCAGCCCTTGCACCCGCGCCTGCAACACTTCCCTCTCTTTCTCCAGAGCGGCGACGGCGACGTCGGCTTCATTCGCCCTCTCCCTCTAACGCTCCTCCCCTTCCTGATCGAGGCATCGGGACTCATCCATCTCGTACGCCAACCTCTTGCGCTAGGGGGCATTCCTCTCCACCTGAGTGTAGTGCCGACCGACCATATAAGCCAGCTCCAAGCTACGGAGCTGGGCCCGCGCGCTTTCATGCACCAATGACTGCATCGCCTCCTCATCATAGATGGCGGTGTGCTCCCGCGAGTAGAGGCCAAACGAGAAGTTGTAAGCCTCCTCGCTGATGGTCTCCTGCTCCAGCCAGCTCGGCAGTAGGGTGGAGATCACCGCCCGATTCAACTCCTTGTCCCATAACAGGAGCGAGACGCCGAGCTCGTCCAAGAACTTCTCGCCATAGCCAAAGTTGTGGTGCCCTCTCAGAACCGGCTTCACGGTGGTCTGCGCCTCTTCCTGCGGACCGGAGGTGCCAGCTGCCTCGCTAGGGACGTCGTTGGCCGAAGCAGTCGTGGGGGCGGGATCCTTGGCCGACTGTGTCACTGGGGCCTTGCCTTTTCTTTGGCCCGCAGTGGGCACCTCACCCATAGCCTTCGCCTTCTTAGGCGATGGCGGTGGAGGGTGTTCGCGGCTCGGCCGCTTCTGGATGGCAGACACCAGGATCTCGAGTTGTGTGGTGTATGCGGCTTGAGCGCAGGCGAGCTCGTTGGGAACGGCCTGGGAACTCTCGTATGGGTGGTAAAGGGGGTTGTCTCGCTCGCTTGTGGGAAGGGAACGTTAAAGCGAACCATCGAAATAGAAAGGAAAAGCACAAGTGGCTTACCTCCACCAAGCAGGACAGGGGCGAGGTTGTCCACATTCCAGCGTAGGAAGGCGACCTCGAAGTTCTTCTCGGTGAAGAACCCGAACAAATCCGCTTCATGGCCCCCGAGGCTAGGGGCGGTAGCTCACCTCGCTGAGCTGCACCGGCGAGAAGGGGACATTGCCGAAGTCCCCCTTGACGAACACGATCTTTTTAAGCCAATTATGGCTCTTGTTGACAGTCTCTCGAACCTTAACGTGGGCGCTGGAGAATTGGTCGGTCCCATCCTTATATGCACAAAAAGAGAAGAACTTGCGGAAGACCGCGAGGCTGAACTCAACCCGCTCCTCCTGCAAGAAGCAGGTGAAACCGAAAATGACTGCTATGGAGTTCGGGGTCATCTGACAGAGGATGACCCCGAAATATTTCAGTATCTGGCGCACCGCCGGACATAGAGGGAGCCTGAGGCCAGCCTCAAAGTGCGCCACTGTGATGGCGAGCTCTCCCTCCGTGAGGTTGTTTATTCTTTCTCCCTCCCCAGGCTGCCTCGCCACGAAAGCTGGCGGTATGTAGTCACTTATCGCCTCGAAGAACTCGCCTTCGGAAATGGTGGCGGAGAGGAACTCATGCTCAGAAAAAGTCCAGGCGCACTTGCCCCGGTCGTCTGCGTCGCCACTACAACCACCCATTTTGCAGAACTTGCTGAATGGGGTGAAAATGTTCTCGCAAGAAGCGAGCGAGTCAAGGGTCACGGGAAGAAAAAGCTAAGGGAAGTTTTAAATGCGGTGTGTGAGAAAGAACTAGCAAGGCCTATTTATAGAAAGAAAAAGGGCGGGAAAACATTCCACTGGCGGGAAAAGTGCGGATAGCAAAACGAGCCCTGATGTTTCGACATCCTGGCTCGCGGTTGCGCTATAAAGACTACCCGAAAGTGACCTATTCTTACCCACGCCTGCCCCAAAAGCGAGCGAGTTGAGACTCACACCCGCCCGGAACAACGAGCGAGTCACGCGGTTTTGCGATCGGCAAGCTCCCGGCCCGCTCCCGCCGAGCTTAAATAGACGGGTTAAGACAGCCGACCCAATGACCTCGCGCCCTCTTAAAGAAGCGGAAGGCGAGCAAAAGCGCCTCATCCAAGTCCAATCAGAAAAATGATGGCAAACACAATGAAATAACATGCGAGAAGCATCGAGCCCGTCGGCGGGCGAGAGAGCAAAGTTATTATAGACATTGAAAATGTTGAAATAAATGTCCGCCTTGAACCAACTAGCCTGGAGTGTGGGTGTGTCCTGACCCGGTGACTAACCGCGGGGAGGGGTAGGCAAGTCAATACTGGATCCATTTCCACTTGCCCCGCCCCCGCGTCCCGGTTCGGGGCGGCACGCTAGGATAGTGGTAATTGCAAACCTCCACCACCTCCTTCTGGGCCAGGCTGACTTGCTCCGTGGGATACCTGAGTCGCTACTCAGCCCGCGTAATATGCACTCCAGGAGAAGTAACTTCCTACCCTCTAGCTAGGCGCCGCGCTCCCTCTAGAGTCGCGAGACACGCCTCCGTCGCAGTCTTGTCCTGGTCAACCCTGTTGAAGATCTCCTGTAGAAGTAGAGTATGCTTCTGAAATAGCCGTGTCACTTGTCTCTTCATCCCCGCTTCATTCGTCGGGTCGCCTAGATACTCTGAAATCCCCTCCGTGTCAGGGGAAGGGGAATATCCCTCGCTCATCTTAGAATCGGAGGAGACTGCGTTATAACCTGCGAAGAGAAAAGTCAGAGGGGACGAGCGATTACAAAACAGGCACAAGTACGAGCTTACCCGGGGTCGGCACGTCGCCCGCACCGGTGGATGGCTGAGAAGAACCTAGTCGGCCCTGGAAGAGTCCCCCTCGAGAGCTGCAATGGATTTCCCCAGCCGGGGGGGGGGGCGGAGGTGGGATCGGCGACCGAGAGGTGTCTAGAGGGGGCGCCCTAGGCCTGAGGGACTGGTGTCCCACTCGGTTGAGAGCGGGGGAGGTTGGAACCCCCTTCCCCTCCCCCATCTGCGCCCTCACGAAGCCGCATCTATGGGAAGAAAAGTCAGAAATGAAGCGACAAGTCAGGCGGCGATGCGCGCATGCCTCAGGAACGACCTCGGTGCCTACTGTCGAGCTGGAGCCCGGGAAGTCATTTGCTGGGGATCGCCTGATGATTCTCCCCTTTACCGGCCTGAAAAGGGCGGCGGGCGACCCACGTGCCAACCACGGGGCGGCCTCAAGGGCCTCTTCTCTGGTCTTTTGGCTCGCAGCTACAAGCCAGGCTCACACTTCCTCACTAACAGGCATGGTGCAGCTACAATTCACTAAGAAAGGCAAAAGGGGGTAGGGATTTTCCAGAGGGCTCAGTGGCGTATTTATAGCCAGGGAATGGGACCCACCAGAATATTCCTCGACAACTCAGCACAGCACTCACCGAACACATGGGTTGGATGAGTCTTTCCGAACTTGGTCAAGCTCAAATAGAGCGGGGATTGTGTAGAACCGCATATTCACTGAGTGGGCCCGCCAGGCCAGGCGAGAAAACCAAGGCACCTTGCCCGCACCATATCAGTATGCGGGCAGGCACTGGGTGGCCATCGCGCTCTCGGCAAAGCCAGACGGGCGAGCAGCGGGAGCTAGCCCCCCCCCCCCCCCCCCCCCGCACTCGCCTTGAGTTCAACGAGCATAGTTTGGGCTCGGCATTTGTCAAGGAGAGTTTGGAATCGGCATTCATAGTGCAGAGGATGGAGCTTGGAGATAGTCGAACGGAGCTCGGCATACTGCGAACTAATATTCGAGGTTGAGCTCGACGAGCACAAATCAGCAAGACCCCTCTGGAGCTCCTATAGCGACATTCTGAGAGCGGCCAACCCGCTCTCCTATAGGCGAACTAGCCGCCAGCCCGCCTCGGAGCGAGCATTAACGGGTCGCGGAGGCCTGGCTCACGCTCGCCCAAGGAGAGAAGCCGAGTCGCGGGAGCCATGTCGCACCCGTGATGTGGGGGTAGAGAGCAGTGGCGAGCCGACCTCTCGATTCTTGGGACTGGCACAGTGGGGCCCAGAGGAAAAATTATCGGGACGCCCCTCCCATGTGTGAGAATAGCTTGTTATAATAGAGGAGTTACGCTGTTGGCAGACCTAGTTAGGTTGCACATAGCTATTCAAAATAGCGAAGGTTGGCTATTTGCATGTCGTTTTCAATAAACTATTAATATGACCCAAGGGGCACCTCAGAAGGCACGCTTATAAGTATTCAGATCTTTTTTTGCTTTATGAGGTTTCCTTAGCTCGGCCTTTGGATAAGGATGGGAAGCGCTCTAAGATCTTCTGGGTGTGTGGTGGGTCCTCCCGCCAAGCCATTGTGTCGATTCCCATCTATCTTGTTGTTTGGTTCACTGGAGAGAAGTAGGTGTGCGATCACCCCTTTCCTAATGGTGAACTCCACAAGGAACCGAGTTTTCGGCTTCAACAGTCGAATACAACTATGTTTTTCTCATTGACAAGTTTGACATCATCAAATCAGGGTCATTGGGATCAATGGACCCAACAATCTCCGCCTATTTGAAGATGTCAAATCCACTGATCAAGCATGTCAAAACAATTGATCAGGCTTCTTTAATCAATGAGATACACATTACACGGGAAATAAAAGCATATTCATATTAAATTCAGTGAAATGAATTTTACCTACTCCCCTAGATTTCTGTAGGGTGAGTTATATGTTAGAGGATTACCTCTTAGCTTGATCTCCCCGTGACTTTCTCCCCTTTGTTTCTGCCATGAAGGAGCTTGATCCTTTCTGATAGTTTCTAATAGTCATCTTCTATCTCTCCCCATTGAGCTTGAATAACCAAAGGTAAACATGACCTCCATATCTCCCCCTTTTTGACCACTTTAGATAGTCAGGAGGGAGCATCAGGTCTTTTTCTCCCCTTGTGTTCTCCCTATAACTGATGTAAATGAAGCCAGGATTGCAGCTGCCAATATGCCCCTTTTATAGGGTTGACTTGTATATCACTTGATACCACTTGATAATACTTGAAATACAGTATCACTGGAAATTCTCCACACCACTAGAGAAGACTACTTAAAATTCTCTAGTCCTGCAGCTGCTGATACCACTTGAGAAGAAGCATCTTCTCTCATCTTGTTTTCCACTAGGTATGCAGAACCTGCAAAAAAACAAACTTGTACCAAGCATAATACCTTAGGGAGTACCTGAAGCTATTCTAAGTTCAACATACCCAACTCAATTTTGAAGGTGTTGAACTTGGCGTCATCTAAAAACTTAGTGAAGATATCTGCCACTTGCTTGTTAGTGGAGACAAACTCTAGGTAAATGTCTTCTCTCTCAACATGCACCCTAATAAAATGATACTTATTTTTATATACTTAGTCCTGCTATGTGAAACTGGATTCCTAGCAATAGAAATTGCACTAGTAGAATCACAATATTGAGGAGTTCTACTTATCTTAATGTCATAGTCTTCAAGATGATGTTGTAACCATAGCAATTGAGCACAGCAGCTACCTGCTGCAATGTACTCTGACTCTGCAGTAGAGATAGCAACACTAGTCTATTTCTTGCTGCTCCATGACACCAATCTTCCACTGAGGAATTGACATATACCAGTGATGTAGCGCCGTCTTATGAGCCTACACGAATTTTAGATCCTATGCGGACGGCGTCAAGTTCTCTCTTGCCACGCTAACAATCTCGTTTACACGCTAACGAAAACGCAGCAATACCAATTGTGTTATTTATCTTACGCGCCAACGTTCGGTTAGCCAATCCGATAGAGATCGAACCACGACTAAAGGCCGAGATCCGATCAAGCTAAAAGGACAAATATTCGTGTCCGCACGAGCGATGTTGTACCAAAGAAAGATCCACCAAGAAAATTCTGATTCGCAAAACGGTTGATCTTTCCCAACAAGAAATAACGAGGACCGCCAATCCTCCCGAGAGTACCCAAAAATCAAACGAAAATAGATCCACAAATTTATTAAGAAAACGCCGCGAAATTTCTTTCGTTATCCAAGGCAACCAACGCTAGGTTCGATGCACTCACCCAGTTAATACAAGGGTTGGCTGTAAATCAGGCGGCACCTCAAAATCCTGCCTTTGGGATAAATCGGCAGGGGCCCCCACCACAGCCCGCCAACCAACGAGACGAAAGACAAAACCACCATCGTGATCAGGACGACGATTTCAATTTAACTAGGGCCGTGCGACTACATCCACCATCCTACGATGGAATGGGAGACCCTCAAATTTTCCTAGATTGGATCATGGAGATCGAGTGCTACTTTGAGTGGCACAACCTGTCTGATGGTGATAAGGTGCGAGTGGCACGAATGAAGCTTCTGAGTAGGGCCAAGACATTCTGGTTGAACGAAGAGAGGCGAATGGGTACCGTGAATGGAGTACCCCAATTGGGTGGGCTGCCATGAAAGCACTGTTGACTGACCAATATGTCCCCGCGTATCACAGAACCCAAATGTTCGATGAATTAGCCACCCTTCGCCAAGGGGACAAATCGGTAGCGGAGTACATGGGACTAATTAAGGATATGATGGTGAGATGTGACGTCCGGGAAATGCCCGAAGTAACACTATCACGTTTCGTAAGGGACTCAGGCCGGATATCCAAGGCAAGCTCCTACGCTACGGTCACACGGATCTTAACGCAACGTTTAATGCAGCTTTGGATATAGAAAAGCACAATGCCTATAAGTCCAAGGGACGAGCTTTCCAAAAAGAAAAATCCATTTTAGGACCCCCACCCTCATCCTCCGTGCGAGACAAAGGAAAGTTTCGATCAACAGATTCGAACTCCGTGGTCGTTACCGCTAGGAACATCAAAAATCCCACGGGTGAGAGAGTTCCAATAGGGCGTCTTAATAAGACTAACGTCACTTGTTATTCCTGTGGAATCCAAGGGCATTATGCTAATGAGTGCCCCACTAAGGGAAAACCTCTAGCCCTTTTAGGCTCCACGTCTGATCCCGCAGAGATCATTTATGAGGCCGGTACTGAGTCTGACGCCGAGCCGAGTGATATTGATGACGACTCTTTCATGATGGTTATGAGATGTATTCTGAATACACTGCGAGCGACGGACGATTACAACCGGACAAATATCTTTTCGGTAAATTTTAAGCACGGTGACAAGTGGTGTAAATTAATAATCGATAGCGGTAGTTGTATGAATGTTGTTTCGGAGAATGCCATCACTCGAATGCACTTAGTCACTAAGCCACACCCACAGCCGTATAAGATAGCATGGGCGAACAAAACATCTATCGCAGTTTCTAAAAGATGCTTGGTACCGCTTACGGTGAAGAGTTATGTCGATAAGGTGTGGTGCGATGTCATCCATATGGATGTATGTCACGTTTTACTCGGACGACCATGGCTTTATGATTATGATGTTACCCATTTGGGCAGAGCCAACACGTACGAGTTCAAGTTCAATGGTAAGACCATTGTTTTGTAGACCACACCACCTAAAGACCCGTCGATTGTTTCCACGGACACAGTGGTGCCGCGGAAAAGAAAATGATAAGTTTTATAAGTAGGAAGGAGTTAGAACGCGAGACCTTTCTAGATGGCGTCATTTATGCGTTAGTATGCCTACAAGTAAAGGAAGATTCACCGTCCTTAGAGAACCTACCGTTATCTTTGCGCATGTTATTGGAAGAGTATAAGGACGTCTATCCGGTAGATTTACCTTCCAAGTTGCCACCCATCAGGGATATTCAACACGAAATTGACTTCGTCCCGGGCTCGTCCCTGCCCAATCTACCCCATTATCGACTCAATCCCTCAGCACATAATGAACTACAAATATTAATTTCCGATTTATTAGCAAAGGGATTTATCCGTCATAGTAAAAGCCCTTGTGACGTCCCTGCCTTATTGGTCCCGAAGAAAGATAAGTCTTGGAGGTTGTGTGTAGACTACCGGGCCATCAATAAAATAACTGTCAAGTATAGGTTTCCCATTCCCCGTTTGGACGATCTGTTGGATATGTTATCCGGTGCCACCGTGTTTTCAAAATTGGATTTAAAGAGTGGTTACCACCAAATAAGTATTCGGGAGGGAGACGAATGGAAAAAGGCCTTTAAATCTAAGGATGGGCTTTACGAGTGGTTAGTGCTAGGAGAGGGACTCACCAACGGACCAAGCACTTTCTCACGGTTAATGACCCAAGTCTTTAATCCATACATGGGTAAATTTGTCGTATTTTTGTCTATTTCGATGTTTATATTTTGGTGTTTAGTATATCGCCGATCGATCATGAAACTCATTTGCGGACAATCCTTACTACACTGCGCCAAGAGAACTTATACATTAATCTTAAAAAGTGCGCGTTCGGTGTGACTTCCGTGGAATTTCTCGGATACATAGTGAGCGCTGAGGGTATACATGTTGACCCTAAGAAGGTCCAAGTGATTAGAGAATGGCCGGAACCGCAAAATATTAGGGAGGTTAGGAGTTTTCATGGATTGGCCACGTTTTACCGGCGATTCATTCGCAATTTTAGTAGTATCATGGCACCAATCACTGAATGTATGAAGAAGGGTGATTTTAAATGGACCAAGTCGGCCACTAGCGCGTTTCAAATGATTAAGGATCGGATGTCCGAAGCCCCACTGCTACGGTTGCCGGATTTTACTAAAGTGTTTGAACTATCTTGCGACGCTTCGGGAATAGGAATTAGAGGAGTGTTAAGCGAAGAGGGACATCCGGTAGGATATTTTAGCGAGAAACTAGCGGGCCCAAAATTAAATTATTCTAATTATGATCGTGAGTTTTATGCCGTGATACGTTGTCTCCAACATTGGCGACACTATCTCATATCGAAAGAGTTTGTGATCCTCTCGGATCATGAGGCGCTAAAATTTGTAAACTCTCAAAGTAAAATTAGCCCTCGGCACGCCAAATGGGTCTCCTATCTTCAGGAGTATACTTTCATTATTAAGCACCTTAAGGGTACGTTAAATCGAGTGGCGGACGGCCTTAGTCGTGTCACTCTATTATTGTCTAAAATGGAGGTGAAGGTAATAGGATTTGAACGCATTAAGGACGAGTATGTCCTATGCCCGGATTTCAAGGATATTTATTTAGCAGCTCAGGAACAGGCTCCCTCGACTATTTCGGCATACTACATTCGAGACGGTTATTTATTTAAGCATACACAATTGTGTATTCCCCGCTCTTCACTACGCCATTTCATTGTATGGGAGCTACATAGTGGAGGGTTAGGGGGAATTTCGGCCGGATAAAACGATAATATTAGTGGAAGATAAATTCTTTTGGCCGGGGCTTAAGCCAATGGTAAATAAAATCGTAGGGAGTTGCCGCGTATGTCAGTTAGCGAAGGGAAACAAAACCAATGCCGGTCTTTATACTCCACTTCCTATTCCGTCTGTTCCTTGGGAGGACGTTAGTATGGACTTTATTTTGGCCTACCTATGACATTTCGGAGACACGATTCCATCCTTGTCGTCGTCAATCGATTTTCTAAAATGGCATATTTCATCGCTAGCCACACTACCAACGATGCATCCCATGTTGCTAAGTTGTATTTCAAAGAGGTCGTGGCGCATCGGGGCGTCCCCAAAACGATAGTGTCTGATAGGGACGTTAAGTTCACTAGCTATTTTCTGGAAAACACTTTGGAAGCTTATGGGTACGAAACTGATGTTTTCGTCGGCCTATCATCCCCAAACGGATGGGCAAACAGAAGTGGTTAATCGTAGCTTGGGTAGTTTGCTCCGTTGCTTAGTTGGCGATCATAAAGGTACGTGGGACCTTATCCTTCCTCATGCTCAAATAGCTTATAATAATTCAAGGAATAGGACCACCGGTTTGTCTCCGAACGAGATCGTTCATGGTTATAAGGCGCCCGTACCTCTTGATTTGGTTCCGTTACCACCATCTTTTAAGTCTAGTCAGTTTGCTCAGGATTTCGCCTCGCACGTTCACAGTCTCCATAAACACATTAGCGAAACGCTAGCTACACAATCTGCTATTTATCAATCGAATGCCAACGTACATAGGCGAGCGGTCCCCTTGAATATTGGTGATTTGGTAATGGTTCGTCTCACCCCTGAACGGATGCCTTCGGGCACTATAAAGAAATTGGCGAATAGGCGAGCCGGTCCTTTTCGAGTGTTAAAAAAGTTGGGCGAAAATGCATATTTATTACAGTTACCCGCTGATTGGGAATTTCCCTATTTTTAACGTTTCCGATTTAACGCTTTTTGTCGCTCCACCACATGAACTTTCTGTCTCGCCGTTTAATATTTCCACTAAATCTTCTAATGGGATGGGTGGTGAGATCAATACTGGATCGCTCTCTCCTGCGGACTCTACGGGAGGTATGCCGCCTACTGATGTTGAAACTTGTTTTTCTTCTTTGCCTAACGCATTTCTGAGGTTTCCCCCGGACCCTTTTCTTGCCTGACAAAATTTTGCAGGATGCTATGTTTCCGACTCCCGACGGTGACGTTCACAGGTTCTTGATTCTTTGGCGTGGTCGCCCAGCTTCGGATGACTCTTGGCTCTCGGCTTCGGAGGTGGAGATACTTGATGCGGATCTCCTACGCCGTTATGTTCCTGCCCACTCATCGGTGATGAGTCCTTTTGAGCGGGGGAGGATTGATGGCGACCGCCACCATGACGGCCAACTCGATGATGATGACGTACATGGCGCTTTGGTTGATCATGAAGTTGCGGCGGATGATGATGATGATGGCCCACCGACTAAAGACTTGCGGCGCCGTGGCGGCCACGGCTACAATCTTCGTCCATGCCACAAGAATTAATTATTAACTTTTATATTAATAATTAATTAATTAAATAACAATTAATTAATTAATTATTAATGTTTTATTTATGTCTTGCATTTTAATATTTTGACTTATTGGTGTGCAATTAGCATTGTGTTGTAAGGCCTATATAAGGCTAAAAACTCTAATTAGAAAGCAGATTTTATTGTGTTGCTAAATTTCCTCTAACCTAAATTGTCTCCCCCTCTTTCCTTCCTCCTTGCCGCCGCCCACCTTGGGTTCTCTCCTCCAAAATTTCGGCCACCACCTTCTCCCCTCCAAGATCTTGGCCACCATCTCTTTCCCCTTCTCCACCTTCAATATTCTAAGCCCTTCTTTCAACATCAACCCCACGATATTTCTCCACTTGTTTCATCCTAACCGACCATCCTTGGAGGAGACAAAGTGATTGCAAGAGCCAAAAGGCTTTTGGGAGAAACTTCACGGTGCAAAGCGGAGAAGACGACCGAGTTTCTTCATCATTGGAGCATCTTCCGTGGAGTTCAAAGAGAGCGATCATTTTCTAGTGGAACCAATATCCCGGATCTACTATTCCGAGAGGGGTAACGAAATTTCTACCAAGAGTTTTTCTCTTCTAGATTGTTTATGTGGTGGCCGAAAATTTTGGAGAGGAGAACCCAAGGTGGGCCGGCAAGGAGGAAGGAAAGAGGGGGAGACAATTTAGGTTAGAGGAAATTTAGCAACACAATAAAATCTGCTTTCTAATTAGAGTTTTTAGCCTTATATAGGCCTTACAACACAAATGCTAATTGCACACCAATAAGTCAAAATATTAAAATGCAAGACATAAATAAAACATTAATAATTAATTAATTAATTGTTATTTAATTAATTAATTATTAATATAAAAGTTAATAATTAATTCTTGTGTGGCGTGGACGAAGATTGTAGCCGTGGCCGCCACGGCGCCGCAAGTCTTTAGTCGGTGGGCCATCATCATCATCATCCGACGCAACTTCATGATCAACCAAAGCACCATGTACGTCATCATCATCGAGTTGGCCGTCATGGTGGCGGTCGCCATCAACCAGTGGTACTTTTCCTGTCTTCCTTGCAGCCTGCAAAATCTCTATCTGAAAATCCATTTAACTCAAAATCTCTACTCCTGGGGTACCATAGACCAAGATCTGGTGTCCCCTTAAGATATCTTAAAATTTTCTTTGAAACAGAATAATGAGATTCTTAGGGAATGTCTAATACCTAGCACAGGCACATATAGCATACATGATTTCAGGCCTACTAGTAGTCAAGTATAGAAGGGAGCCAATTATCCCTCTATACAAAGACTCATCAATTGGTTTTCCTACCTCATCTTTGCCTACAGGCATACTTGACCCCATTGGAGTTTCATGGTGGAGGCATAATCCATACCATATTTCTTAATTTAACTCTCTTGTGAACTTATACTGGGATATGGACAAGCCATCATCAGTCTGTCTTACTTGGAGTCCCAAGAAGAATTTTATCTCACACATACTGCTCATCTCAAACTTCCCTTGCATAAGTTTGGCAAACTTCCTGCAAAGGTTATATTCAGTAGATCCAATGATAATATCTTCGACATATATCTGACTAGGATGACCTTGCCCTTAGATTCCCTAAGGAATAGGGTCTTATGTATTTTTTCCCCTTGAGAATGTGTTCTAATGAGGAAAGTAGACAATATTTTATACCATGCTTTAGGGGATTGCTTCAACCCATATAGAGCTTCCTTAAGCTTATAAACATAATTAGGAAAGTGAGGATCTACAAAACCTAGTGGCTGATCTACATATA